>CAXKVX010000732.1:0-99347 GCA_964058865.1 Eleocharis quinqueflora
AATTCATGAGTTGGGACGATAAAAAACTTAATTACGATCAGTCTTTATAACCATGACCGTAATTAAAATATTATTAGAGATTAGATCGATTTGAGAGTTAGGGTTGTCTTTCTACTTTGTTACGACTAGTTGGTACAATGACTAATTTTTTAACAACTTGTGCCTAAAATCGGAGATATCTTTACATGTCTATAGGGATGTCATTATGCAGAGCTTTGTTTGAAACTAAGTGGGACTTAAAATTTATAATGGCAATTCCAAAAACGGTAAAAGCAATTCAATTCAATCAATCAAATAACTAGATTAATTAAAGATAAATAAGAAGAAGAGATGAGAAAATGCAAACAATACAAGCACACGAGACACCGAGATTTAATAGAGTTCGGCTATTGATGAGCTTACTCTCTAGACCTCTGATTCCCTGACTTCGATAATAGGATCGATCTGATTTACTAATATCACAAGGTCTTGTTCAAAAATCAAGATCTAGCTCTTTACACACATAAGATAGAGACTAGAACCGTTGAGAAGAACAAAGGTTTGAAAATAGAACTAAGAGATTTAATTTCAATAATTAACTTTGAGATTTTAAGTAAGGATTTTGCAGGAGGACTAGAGCTCAAATATTGGTTAATGGCGGCTGCTGAAAATGTTTAGAAAGGCTAAATTTCGAGAGAGAAGAAAGGTATGCAGCTGTCATCTATATATAGTTTTCAGATCTGGCTAAAATTAGGTCAGACAAAAGACAGCATTATAACGCCATCATTGTACATTTTCTATCATTATAACGCCATCTTTATATCCGACAAAAATATTCAAATTATATTTTGAAAATTTTAGAAGAATCAACTTGACATTATAACGCCAACTTGGTATTACATAACGGTGGCTTTGCCAATTTGATATTTAACCAGATTTTGGTTTTTCTTGGTCTATGGTTATAACGCCAACTTAGCGTCACGCAATGGATGACTCTGTCAATTTGGTATTTAGCCAAATTTTGGTTTCTCTTGGTATACCCATCATAACACCAATGTAATAGGTGGCTCAGACTTTTTTGTTCTATGCAAATTCAAAACAATATAGGCATAGCGTTATATAACGTCATGTGGCATTACATAACGATATCCTTTGTCAAATATAGTACTTATCCAGATTTGAGAGTTTTGAACTTCATAATGTAGTGTTATAACGCTAAGATAGCGTTACATAATGCTAAGATAGCGTTACATAACACTACACTATGTGAATTTCGTGTTTTGCTCATTTTAAATCTTAAATTTAAATATTCTTATGTTTACAATGAACCTAAATTTATTTGAAACTTGTACTTCTTGAATCAGCTTGTTCTTCAATCTTTTGGACCACTTCCATTGTTTTTTCTTTGTTTTGCTTACTAGTCTCTATAAAAATCTTAAACAAAGAAACGATCGTAAAATTTTAATTTGTTTTTGCAAATTGTCAAATATAAAGAAATTATTTGATACAATATTAGCCAACCAAAACCTATTTATGTATCATGGCTGCCAATTAACTCCATCGCCACTTTCCAAAGCCTTGCCATCACCCGAAGAGATAACAGAGAAATACGGCTTTTAGTACGTCCTCTCGAAGTTTTTTTAATTTTTACATTTTCATATTTACTTACCATGAATTATGTAAGTGAGATCAAATTAAAAACCGAAGTTAATTCAAAATCGGTGCTTGATGTTGGAGTTTGTTCTGATCTCTAATTCGCTTTGAATTATTTGCAGAAACTTGAGCTATGGTTGTGAAATTTTCTTATAATAGATAAGGAACCAACTGTACCCATGAAAAATAGTATCCGTACTTTTGCACTAATATAGCTTATGAGATCATGCAATATTGTTCCTATTATTTGAATATTTTGTTATGTTTTAATTTTGGTTTTCCAAATAGAGGAGGAGTTTGGTCTTAAACCAATGAATTGTTCATTCTGCTCTTCTTGAACACTGAGTGTACTTCTGCAGAGATTAAAGGCGGATTCAAAGCTCGATTAAGTTCAGACATAACTAAACAAAAATCGAATGCTGAAGTTGAGATCAAGTAAGAACACAAATTTACTAAAGTCCACTAAATATTATTAAAAAATTATTTTTCACTACAAAACAACTAAAAATCTACTAAAATTTTACGTTTTTTAAAAATCAAACCCAAACACTTGCCGAACTTATCCGTGAATAAAAATCTATTAAAATTCTACTAAACTAGTTTAAATTTGCTGTTGGATGAATGTACAATAATTGTTACATTTTCTGCCTTTGCGCTTTCCATTTGATGAATGTACTTGCATCTTTTTAAGTATTAAAAGAAAAAAAATAAGACTTTAAACTACTTTTACATTTAATTTTTTTTTTCTAATCCGACATTTTTTTTCGAGCGGAGAGCGCGATCACAGGCCTAGTTGAATACACAAGTTATACACGCTACTAAAAATAGTATACTCACTGAAGTAGTAGCACAATCCAAAACAAACTCTCTGATTGAATGCCATGTCTGCTGACGAATATACCCATACTGAGTTGCAGCCTTGCAGAGTTGGATATATCTTCCTATCCGAATGTCTGTGCCAGAAATAAACATTTAATTTAGAGAAAATCTTCTAATCCAGAGTCTCCTGTTTTTCGGTTCTCCATCCTCTTTCTTCTTTTATCTTATTATTATTATTATTGTATTTTATTTTTTTCTTAATGTCTTTTTTTTTCTTATTTCAACTCTATCTTACTTCTTCATTTTTCTTTCTTTTTTTCTATCTTCTCTTGAAGGAGAAATTATTAGAAATGATGAGAAAATTGATAAAGACGAAAATTATTTTTGAACTGACGACAAATCTGAGAACAAAAAAGTGATGACAGATCTGATAACGAAAACGAAATGCAACGAACGATTTTGAGACTGCCTCTGACTTTCTTCATATTCACCATGCATATTTTTTCACAAAAGAAAGAAAGAGAAGGAGAAAAATGATAATATAGACGTTTTTTATTTAGTTTGCGTCCATTTTGTGCAAAACAAATTTGAAACTGTACAAATATAGACTTGAAACAGCTACTATGATCACCTCTTTCAACTAATATAAACACCTATTTTATTTAGTCTCCGCTTCATTTTTGTGCAAAAACAGACCTAAAACAGTGAAAAAACAGATTTGAAACAGCTAATATGAACATTTGTTTTATTTAGTTTGAACACCTGCTTTATTTAGTTTAAACACCAGTTTTATTTAGTCTGCATCCTATTTTTATGCAAAAACAGATTTGAAACAGTGCAAATACACACTTGAAAAAGCTAGTATGAACACATGCTTTATTTAGTTAGTTTGAACACTTGTTTTTGTGCAAAATAGACTTGAAATAGTGCAAAAACAAACTTGAAACAACTAGTATAAACACACGTGTTTTTTGGTCTGAACATCTGTTTTATTTAGTTTGCACCCCATGTATTTTGTGCAAAACAGATTTGAAACAACTAGTATGAACACTTGTTTTATTTCGTCTGAATACATGTTTTATTTAATATGAACACCTTGTAGTTAGTATGAACAACATGGTAGTTAGGGTGAACACATGTAAGCCCGTAACGACGATGTTTTGACCCCGAAAAATGCTTCTAAAGCATCCAAATTCCATTTTTTAGTTTTTCTGCACCTTTTTGTTCAAATTTTCTAAAAATGCTTGGAATAGTACAAAAACATATTTGAAATAAAATAGTATAAAAACATATTTGAAACAGCTAGTATGAACATCTGCTATATTTTTAGTCCGGACACATATTTTATTTAGTCTGCACCTCATATATTCTGTGCAAAACAAACTTGAACAACTAGTATGAACACCTGTTTTATTTAGTCTACACTCTATGCATTTTATGCAAAATATTCAGGATAGTGTGTAGAGAGGAAACCTTCAGAAGAATGCATCCGGTCAAACTTTCCATTTGTACACGCGTTTGACTGTTTGACTTTCTATTTTTATCTGCGTTTGACTGTTTGACTTTTCATTTTTAGAAAGTTAGTGATGGAAACGAAAGTAGGAGACATATATTATGGGCTGTTAGTAGGACCCTTTAATTTATTTGTACAAGTATCAATAAAATAGTAATTTACATGTCAAACACAACTATTTATTACACAATAGATTTTTTTGGGACAGAGATTTCGAAATTGCAGCATCTTTTACTAAATGTGAAATGTTTCTTAACATTAAACAAATCTTTATGCTCATAAATGATTCAACTCATGATCTCATTGAAGTCATTCTAGTTAGTTATCACAAGACTAATAAATCATTTGCATTACTCAATTGATTTATTTATACTTAAAACAAGAAATGAGTAAATTAAACAAATTTTTTCTCCTCTATTCTAGAAATCCTTAAATAAGAAATTTCGTAAACTATTTACCTGCATGAAAAAGTGACACTTGTGTCCTAAATATGGTAATATTGAATGTGGTAACAATATTACGTTTAAAAGTTTATATATATAAACTTATAAAGTGAAGGTAGTAAAGTCCAAATTTGAAATGATAATTATGAAAGGCTTAACGTAAGAAAATCCTTCGTTCAAATGAAATATATACCCGAAGTAACTTTAAGGATCCGTGGCGCAATGGTAGCGCGTCTGACTCCAGATCAGAAGGTTGCGTGTTCGATTCACGTCGGGTTCAAAATCCCGATCTATGCGGTTCTCCAATTTTTTCGTTTTCGTTTTGCTCATATCAGAACTTTACCGAGTCTGTATTTTCAGAGCGTTTAACTCCCGTTTTCCTGCATCTCCGTCTATCCTCTTTGGGAATATCTTTTATCTCAATCTCCTTTTTCTTATTCAGGTAAAAAACTACTGGTTTCACCTTTGTCTAGAAGTGATAAACTACTGATCTTTAAGCAAACTACTGGTTTCACCTTTGTCTGCCATTAAATAAACCCAAACAGCACGGGTAAAATCATCGACAATTGTTAGAAAATAATGTGCAGTACAAATGGAGGCAACCCGATATGGACTCCAAATATCAGTGTATCAACTCAAAAGCTTCATTTGCTTTATTCAAACTAATAGAAAATACATCTCTTATTTGTTTAACTTTCAAACAGATCTCACAAACTTCTTTTGAAACACTACTACCACTTCTAGCACACAAAAAAATATTATCTGAGTCGAAGGACGTTCCGATACTTTGATGCCACAACACATGATATTCACTCTTGCTTGCATGATATGCTCGAGCTGATGCCATCGAATGATAGGAGTAGATTCCATCTCTATGCTCACCCACACCAATCAGCGTCCTCGAAGTGCAATCCTGTACAACACATAACTCATTAGTAAATGTAACAAACAACCATTATTCCGAGTGAAATATGGTTGCAATTCAAGGATGGCACATATAGCACCCTTCTCAGAACGACTCCTTGGTGACAAACTGACCCTTCATGTTCTGCCACTGTTTGTGTCCCATTTGGAAGTTGTACAGATGATGGAGCTACTTTACACACATCACGCAGACATTTAAAATCTCCAGTCATGTGATGAGATGCACCACTATCAAGTATCAATCTTATATCAGGGATCTTACAATGGAATTTGTCACTCGAGGCACCTGAATTGGTTGGATTAGAGCTGGCCAATATTGCCTTAATTTGCTGCACCTGTGCATCAGATAAACCTGGAATTGTAGGCTGAGAATCTGATACTGTGATTTCTTGTGCAGTGCTGCTGCTTCCTTGTACAACATTTGCTTGAGCACGCTCGACCTCTTCCTCCTCTGCTTGTACCGCGTCCTCCTCTTCCTCCACGTCGTCCATGGCCCCAGCCTTCAGGATAACCAATTATTTCAAAACAGTGAGACATCTCATGTCCAACTTTTCCACAGTGAGAACAAGTTGGCTCATCTCCTGACCCTCCTATTTTATTTTGGTAGGACTCACCCTTGCTAACATGCACAACAAATCCCACTGCTTCACCTCTTTATTCGCATCCTCTTTCCACCGATCTGTGCCTTTCTTCCTGAATCACCATTGAGTAGACCTTGTTCAAATTAGGCAGAGGGTCCATGCTCAAAATATTACTTCTGACTGTCCCAAACACCCCATCATCAAGACCCATCAGAAATTGTTGGATTCTCCTCTCTTTTTTCTTCAATGAAATCAGTAGTGAGATTGTTGCTTTGCAGCCGCAATATGAGCCTTCAGCTGGTAGATGCGCGGTGCATTGCCAACTGAGAACCTCTCTCTCATCGTCCCAAAGCTTTTTTTCTGTCTCAATGTATGCCACACTCGATTGAAAGGCTGCTTCGATGGAGTTGGAAAGCCATTATACCAACATGGAATTGCAATCTCCCACATATCTGCCCCATGATCACCTGGTTTTGGCTTGGTCACTGTCCCATCCACAAACCGGAGTTTGTTTTTGGCCCTTAAAGCGTTTCTCATAGCCTTGACCCATAAATCGTAATTTCCCCCTTTCAAGTTGCACGAACTTTATAACTGTTCTTGGGTTATCAGATGGATAGAGGTAGAAAGATGAGGTAGTGTCAAACTGTCAATAATTTTTTTCTTTGCTGCTGGTGGTTCTTCCTTGACCATGGTTTTTAGGCGCTCTGACACCATAATAATATTTGGAATTTATTTGATTTCTCTGTTCTGCCATTGGATTGCATTGTCTTTATATAAGAAACTTTCCTAATCTAATAAAGGAAATATATAAACAATAGCGTTTTGAATGTATCTAAATATTTACACATGGAAAACACAATCTACCAGTAACTTCTAAAATCTACCGGTATCTTCCAATATCCTTCACGACGGTGGCTTTCGGAGTTGAAAACTCTATATGTATTGAAAGATGCATCATGTATTCATAATTTCACCTGACAAATTAGAAACTAAAAACAAGTGTTGCTCTGTCTACCTGCTTTTTACTGGCACTGTGATACCTCTAGAAGGATTGTAAAATTACACAATTATACTCGTGAATATGTGACATTTGTAGAAATGTCCATCTATTTTATACAGTTTATTACCTCTAAACAAATCTTTCAACATTCATATTGAATATTTATAGATTCATTTTTTCTGTGATATATTGTGTTGTCTCAGATAGACAGATCTGTTATTACTTGTAAACCCTATAACTAAAACAACATATAATCTTCCAACATTCAAAACAAAATGAGGAGAGAGCGGTTGCTCTGAGATCGACTGTGTGGTCTCAGATTGAAAAGTCTTTTACAGTAATGCAGAATACTTACCAGTAACAAAAGCTAAACATTTCAATAAAAAAAGGTGTACAAATATATACTAATAGTTGCTCGCACTTTTTATACGCCCAACTTTCTGAAAAAAATTAATGCATAAAACAATGCTGCAAGTTTCCAAAATATCATTAGTGGCGTATGAAGGAAAAGTTTAATGTTACCAGTCAGCAGTGCCACACCAATTTACTTATAAAGAATACTGGCTGTTTGATTGTCCTCTTTTATTTTCTGCTATATTGTGATTTCTTTTTTCTAACATTATACTTTATCTTCCTAATCTAGTTATCGTGGCAGAATCCTAGTGCTGTCAAACAAGTTGGAACAAGATAATTTATTAAGTGTTATTTCCAATAAAACTACGAAGATGTTTTTTCAGAAAAAAGAGATCTGAATGCAAATGAATTTGAATTAGATTATTATCATATATGGAAAGCACACTTCTGAAAGTTCAACAGAGACAACTTTTACCATTCATTCAAGAATTCAGTTTTGTTTACAACTTCTAACCAAGTCACTATCTCAACCTGAAAAGAATCCAAAGGGACTCACAAACTACAAAAAGAAAAATGAAAAATCTGACCCCACTAATCCAAAAAAATCTAATTCAAATAGGAACAAAAATTAAAATCCTATGTTCACTCTCGGAGTTCCCTGATTGTTCCTTCATGAGCAATTGGAAACCAAAAATTATTCACTTCCTCCACATCTTCATCCTGCTTCTCTGCTTCCTCCTGTGGCAGCTTGTATCTACACAACGGACATGTTGCTCTATTCTGTAGCCATTTCTCTATACAAACCGCATGATACTGGTGTCTGCAGGGCATCTCCTTGACAATTTAAGTCTGTTTTTGCATTTCAAGTCTTTTTACATAGAAATGAGACGCATGCTAAATAAAACAGGCGTTCAGACTAAATAAAGTTGGTATTCATATTAATTGTTTCAAGCATATTTTTGCACTGTTTGTTTTGCACAGAAATGAAGCGCATACTAAATAAAACAAGTGTTGAGACTAAATAAAACATGTGTTCATACTACAAAAACATGTTTTTTTATACTAGCTGTTTCAAATCTGTTTTTCATAGAAATTGAGCGTAGACTAAATAAAACAGGTGTTCAGACTAAACAAAGTAGATGTTCATATTAGCTATTTCAAGTCTGTTTTTTTTGCACTGTTTCAAGTTTGTTTTGCATAGAAATTGATTACAAACTAAATAAAACAGGCGTTCATACTACATAAAGCATGTGTTCATATTAGCTGCTTCAAGTCTGTTTTTGCACTGTTTCAAGTATGTTTCGTACAGAATGAGCGCAAACTAAATAAAGCTGGTATTCAGACTAATTGAAATATGTGTTCATACTACTAAAACAAGTGTTTATATTAGATGCACGTTCATATTTTCATCTTTCTCCTTCTATTTCTTTCTTTTGTGAAAAAAACAACCATGATGAGTACGAAGAAAGTGAGATGAAATCTCAATGTCGTTCGTTGTATTCGTCTTTGATCTCAGATTCATCGCCAATTCAAACATTATGTTCGTCTTTGATAGTTTTCTTGTCGTTTTTGACAACTTCTCGTCGAAGAGAAGATAAGAAAAATAAAGAATGATAGAAGAAAGAAAAATAAAGAAGAAAGATGATGTTGGAAGAGAAAGAAAAAAGTTTTAAAAAAAAGACAAAATAAGGATTAGTCTAAAGAGGAAAGAGGGTGGGAGACGAGAGCGGAAGACGGAAGGTTGGAGATTAGAAGATTTTCTCTTTTTGGATAATGCATGTATAAATTCAAAATTACGGTATATCCAAATTATTGTACATTTTATAGAAGTGCAACCGCATCGGATATTTATCCGGTTATTCGAATTCAGATTCGGATTTAATCGAATATCGAATATTCGAATATAAATATTTTTAGATATAAATAAGGATATTAATGCGGATACCGATAGTTTTTTTTATCTAACATAAATATGATCCGATTTAGAATTTTGAATCATATATGAATTCAGATAATTACCAGGATTAAAAAAGTTCGGATATTCAAATATCCGCAATGAATATATACCGGTGCAAGTATTAGAAAGATGTGATTCAGTACAACATCTAACTTGTCAAATTTTAATAAAATGATATTATGAAGCTTAGCCCATGTAAATTTTACTAAAACACAAGGAATAGCAATAGAAGTGGTGTGTTTGGCAAATAGAAGTGGCAGCATGTAGTCGTGTAACTTTATTCTTCCTGTGTTTGGCAAATAAGGAATAGCGATAAAAGAGTAGCAGAAAAGTGATAAGAATATAATAGTGTGATTTTGAAAGAGTGATAAAAAAGTAGTATTTTTTACTATTTGGAAGAGCGAAAATGTTATTTGACAAAAAACTAGTTAGAATAGCAAATGAAAAATTGTATAAAAAATCGGAGAGTGATGAAAAGTCGAAAATGCCCCCAACTACCATTGTTTACCCATTATTTGCAGGTTTGGATTAAATTTGATGGAAATAAATCAATAATGCAATAAAAATTGTCATGATGAGTTTTCATTTATTTAATACATTTGACGAATTGATTATGATCATTGTTGTAGTAATTAATGTACAACAATTTAATCCAAAACCAGCAAACTCCACATCCGGCTTGTACTAGAGTACTAGACTGGGTATTTTAACAAAGGACGTTGATATCATTAACTGATCACCCAATAAAATCAGACATACCAACGCAGCAAAGCCTTTGATACAATACCCTAACCTAGTGTGTTGAAACCGGTATGGTTTGGGTCATGGGCGGATTCAGGATTTTCGTCAGGGGGTGTAACATTTATAAATTTTTTTCAAGGGGGGGCAAAATAACACAAATTTTCAAATATACATGGTTATTTCGGAAAAAAATTTGACAAATCGCACAAATACACTGAATTATTTTGCAAATTTTTTTTCCAGGAGGGGGCACTTGCCCCCCCCTGGCAACAACTGGATCCGCCCCTGATTTGGGCCGGTTCGATCCAAACTTGTACGGATCAACATGTTGGACGGTTTACAGTTTGGACGGATCAAATTTTTTTAGGTCGGTCGCAATTCAACTAAATTTAATGGATTGGCGGACCAGCAGGCTTTGACCGGCTTAGATGGGATCAAGTTCAGATCGGGTTGGCTGGTTCGGTCGGATTTTTTTTTCATTTATGATTTTTTTTCAAAACTAAGATGACTTAGTGACGGATTAAGATGAATTATACACTTATACTTGAGTTTGTAGCAGGTTAAGAGGTGTTATACTTGAATTAGTGACGAACTAAAATAGATTATATTCGAATTATGGCGGATTATACACGAATTATTTCGAGTTATACTTCAATTATGGAGGGTTATATTCTGATTAAGATAAATTATTCTCGAATTTTGATCGGATTTTAAGGCGGGTTATAACGGATTAAGCGGATGGAGTCGAATCTTTTTCGGGTCAGATTTAACACGAATTTTTTCCAACAAAGATGATTGTTACTGGTCTTAGACCCTGAGTTTTTTTTACAAGCCCGCACGAGTTTGCTCTCGTCAGGTTGGGCTGATCCGGTCAGGTTTTGTGGCCTAACCATTTTTTTCCAATTTACGAGCTAACAACTAATGACAGCTTTAATCAACTGGCACTAAGAAATTCCGCACCTTGATCTTTTCAAATATTGTTGAATTATACGTTATATATAATGCTGAAAAGTTCTTTACAAGTCTCGGACCATTGGTCATCTAAACAATACACTGGCTTTATCACAAAAAATGTACATCGTAGAATTATCAGTTTATCATTGACAATTTATTAATTATTACAAGAACAAGTTTTGTTCTTGTTATACTCTTACTCAGATTGACACTAGTTACTGCAGTATCTCACGTAAAATCGCTTTGGCAGATAATTATTAACAGAGAAAATTATATGAAATAATACACAACCCGACCAATTTCTTTTGTTCAAAACTACACATGCAAAAGTCTGAGGCCAATGGCTTACAGAATTCCGCAAGAGTACTACAAAAACAGAATGTATAAAAATCTAAGAAACTCAAAAGACTAATAATGCCATGACAAAATTCAATATAACAGAGACCACATAAAAGTGCATTCCATCATAAAGGTTATCAAAACAGCCTAACAAAGACGAGCAACAATTGTTTCCTCTTAACCTCGCTAACACAACAAATTTTAGCTGACACAGGAATAAGCCTAGCTCATTCTCTGTATCTGTTCCTTCTGGAGAACCTTTTCACGGGCCTTGCTCTTGGCTTGGGACTTGGAACCCATGATACCACCACCCCACTTCTTCCTTAGCTCATCATACTTATCATTGAAGTTCATCTAACAAAATTTTAAAATCAATTTTACACTTAGAACTCAACAAGCAGGTAGGTACATTAAGCTGAATCAAAGATGTTTTCAAAAATCAAAGCAAACCTTGATTGCCTCGAGAATCTTGCTGAACTCCAACTTGTCCTCATTCTTCACAGAGGTAAGGCACAAGACTGAAGCATTCTTCTTGTGCACAATCTGACATTCAAAACAAAACATAAATCAAGTTAATTACAAGTGATGTTTATATGATAGTACAAAAGAAAAGGAAGCGGAGCTAAGGCTTCCACAAATAAAGTACAGGACAAATATATTCACCTGCCCAAGACGGGACTTCCCCTTGACAATGCAGTAGGGCACCTCCATTTTGCGGCACAAGGTTGGGAGCCAGACAACCAGCTCAATGGGATCCACATCATGTGCTATCACAACCAACTGAGCCTTGTTCTGCAATCATCATTTCACAATTACAAAATATGCTCACTAAAATATGCCATAAATGTTTTTTTCAAAAGGACAATATATACAAAATGCAGAAGTCTGGTCTAGCATAATACATCCATCTACCATCTTTCAACCAATACAAATATTATGGCTCTAATGGTTGAACTGTGCTTGCAATTGTCAATAACTAAAGCCGTCTATTCTACACAGACCCATAAGTTAGATGTGTTAGATGGTGTAACATCATGTTGGAATACTATAAAATTTAAAACCCATGCAAGAGATGCAAAATATATTCAGCATACCTGCTCAATGAGATAGGTGACATGGTTCAGGCCATACTTCACCACAATAGGTTTCTTGATCTCAACAGTTTTGCCCTCGGCCTCAGCCTGGGCCCTTTTCAGAAGCCTCTCCTTTTTAGCCGCTCTATCCTCTGGCCTGTACTTGAGAAGCATCTTGAAAAGGTTGGTAGCTGAGAATAAGACGTTATAATTAAGGTCAGCCATATACTTAACTATTTGTTTCTGGTAAAATGCAGAATATAAATAAATAATGACCATATAGCATAAACATAGCTGGATTGAACTTGAGAAAGACTACCAAAATGCCAAACAATTTACCCAGTCAAATGCATCTGCAACAATCCAACTACACCAAAATGCCATACACCATACCCAGTCAATGCATTTGCAACGGTCCAACTAATTGGGAAAATCACAAGTACATATACATTATTACAATTTTATGAAACAAGTAGCACTCAGCAGCTAAAAACATACAATATTAGGGGACTGTTTCAGGTCCAAATACAAACACGTTCAACAACAATTGGTATATAGGACTACCATAACAACTAAATATTGACAAAATGATTAACAATCAAGTAGGAAGCAGTGCCTTACCCAAATTCTTATCAAGAGTTTTTGTGAACTGGTTCAAAGCCGGTGGGACCTTCAGCCTCTGTTTGAGGATTCTTTTCTGCCTTTGAATGCGGACTACCTTCGGCCATTTAACAAACCGAGACAGATCCCTCTTTGGTGGCAGAGCACCACCAATTCCAAACTGCCTCGGCCTTTTCTCAAAGAGAGGGTTGGATACCTTTTCCTGGTATTCAAATAACGGTGTTTACTTTGCAGAAACTATACTAAAAACACGGTTTTTACAAAAAAAGTAAATGCCAATGTAAAATGGATGATTTCAGGTATATATTAGCTACATTAATGATCTGAATAAAGAAAAATGACACAATTTGGTAAAAGTGAAATTAAAAATTATTGAGAACCTTCTTCTTTGCTACAGTCTTCGCACTTTTCTTCGGGGCCTGAGAAGTTGAAATAGCTTATTAGACAAATCCATTGCAAAAAAAAAAAAAACATAAATCCAGATCTCAGACGCATGAAGACGAAATATAATGCAACTAAAACGAAGATGAAGAACCAGCGAGAGCTGAATCTGAAAAGAGATGAGACGTCGTACCATTGCGGCGCTGGATGAAGGTAGGGTTTTGCGGCTGGAGGGGAGAGGTGGCGCAAACCCTAGGCAACGAGAAAAGGAGAATTGGAGCGTTTGTGCCTTTTATAAGCTATATATGGGCCTTCATTTTCTATTATTATAACCTTCTGTTCCGATATTTTATTACCTTCTAGCCTATGTAACCTTTGTGTTCTGGGCCTTTTACGTTGGGTCCTTTTTTAATTTTTATAGACGTATAATGAGCCTTACGTGATTTTTTGGAGGATCTTGCCGATTGCCCAAAATTAAATTGAACACTTTAGATACATCTTAGTAGGGATGTCGAATTGTGTTTTGAACGTTTCGTGTTTTGTTTCACTGTGATGCTAAATATAAGAGATTTTGTTGTGTTTGTTGAACGCGACGTAAGACGCAAACGATTTTTGTTCCGTTTAATTAACGCAGAATTTCATATAAATGCCTCTAAAACTTCAATATTACATATTTAGCCACTGAAATCTCATAATTACATATTTATCCATTTAAAACACAAAACGTTTCATACGAAGGCCTCTAAAACTTTAATATTACATATTTAGCCACTGAAATCTCATAATTACATATTTATCCATTTAAAACACAAAATGTTTCATACAAAGGCTTCTAAAAGTTCAATATTACATATTTATCCACTCAAATTTCATAATTACATATTTATCCACTCAAATTTCATAATTACATATTTATTCAAGTAAAACACAAAATATTTTATTATTGTCCAACATAACTGTAAATTAATAAATTTAATGTAAATTAACAATTAAATGGTAATTACCACTCTAAAACACTAAATGAGGTAGGAAATTGAAAATGGGTTGGACCAGGTCGGATCGGGTCAAATTTGCCCAGGTCAATGGGTTGGTCGGGCCATTGACCCGGCCAACCCGTCGACCCGGCCAACCCGTCGGGTCGGGCGAGTTAGGCCCGACACAACTCGACTCGTTTTTAATTCCCAACCTCTATTAGTGTTTTAGAGTGTCCGCACGAGTTTTAACACAGGTTTTTTTCAAAACGGATGGTCGCTACCCGTCTTCGACTCTCGAGTTTTTTGGACTAATTAGCACGAGTTTGCCTCGGGTCGGGCAGGGCCAGATCGCGATCTTGAAGTTTTTCGGCCGGATTAAACACATACGAATTTTGTCAAATATCTAAATAGAGGAGAGGAGAAGCGGTGTGAAATAAAGAAGCTAACGATTATACCCTTCTTCCCAAACCTGGTCCAACAAACTGGTGGCCCGGCCAACCCATTGACTCGGGCGAGTTTGACCCGATCCGACCTAGCCTGACCCGTTTTCAATGGCTAAATATATAATTATGAGATTTCAGTGGCTAAATATGTAATATTGAAGTTTTAGAGGCCTTTGTATGAAACATTTTGTGTTTTAAATGGATAAATATGTAATTATGAGATTTCATTGGCTAAATATGTAATATTGAAGTTTTAGAGGTCTTTATATGAAATTTTGCCTTTAATTAAACACAATGAAAACACAAGAGATTCGTTACGTTTCGCTTTAACTATTTCTTACATCTATATGAAGTATATAAATTCATAAAATCATGCTTATATAAGTTAGTAAATCATCACTCTTTCGCATTTCTTCAGCATTAAGCATTCTGAAAAGTTGTAAATAATAAAATAATTAAAATATCGATCTTCCTGAAGAGTAAAGTGCCTTTTTACTTCTTTATAGTCGTAGACTTATACTGAAAGTTCATTATAGCGCATTTTTGTTTCTTCTCCTCCTAGAATACTCGACATCTCCATCTCTTCTTCTCGAGGACATTGTGCATCATTTCTCCCTCTCGTCTCTGAAGGTAATTTCATTTTTTCTTTCTTGTAAGCTTTCTCTTAAGCTTACTTCGCACGTATTTCAAAGTTCATACGCATCCAGTAACCACAAAATCCTGAATGCAACGTTCAATGTCCATTACTACTTACTAGTCCAAAGTTGGAAACGATTGCAATGAAATTATTCAAAAATTAGTTCACTTATCAATATTGAAATGATTGTACTCTCAATTTATTAAATGATCGTTTTCATTATTCAGTTAAATTTAAGTTTTTGTGTTAGTATTTAGGGTAATCACTTATAAGTTTGTTTAGAATTTTAAGTTAGGAGTTAGGACTTTAGAGTTTAGAACTATAGTAGCTTAAAAATATATTAAAAATATTCATTGTTATATAGTAATTGATGGACCAATTATAATAATGTTCAAATTTAGGAAGTTGCTTTATATTACTATATACATTAGTGATATAATTTTTCTTTGAAACAGATGGATCTAGAGAAGGTCAGGCAGGTTGTCCATATTTTTCTAAATTGTATCCACAAGTACAATATCGTTTACCCCGACTTACAGTATGTGGCCATGGACCTAGACTGGTTAGCTTCGGCAAGGCCACATAAAATAGGAAGGAAAGCAGCATAGAGCAGCAAAAAAAGAAAGAGAAGGGCAAGTGCAAGAAGAAGAGCAGTAAGAATTTCTAAAATTAAAACACAATTTCTGAAAAATCAATATTAATTATTTATAAATCCTAATTTTCAATTCCTGAAATATAATAGTAACAACATTTTTTATTTATTTCAGGTTCAGTAGATTGGAGTTTGTGGGACTCCCAATTGAATGATCGAGATGTGGATGAGGATGAGCATGTGTTTGAATGAGAGAAGCCCTCCGAATGAGACAGAAGCCCTAATTGAGGAAGGACTTGTATAAGTTTATATAAGGTTTCTAAGTCATGTTTTTTATTTTGTTTGTATAAGATTTACATGAGGTTTTTGTTTGTGGTGGAAAACATTTAGTGTTTAATATGATGAAAACAATTAATTTTAATGTTATGTACTTATATTTTGATTTGTTGTCGATGTAGCTTTAATGTCGATGTGGGTTTTCAGGGTTTTTTCTATTTTTCAGGAATTTTTCATAATTTTTTGGCTCTGTTGTGCACCGTTAGTAGTTGTTAGCATTAAATAAGTTGCACGTTTCTTATGTTTAACTAAATTCAACGTTCAACGCAAGAGAAAATTCTTACTTTGACTAAACGGAACTTAAGACGCAAGAGAAAATTCCTTACACTCTTAAAACGCAACGTAAACGCAAGAAGGTATTCATGATCGTTTCGTGCATTTAACAGTGCTACATCTTAGCATTCGATTTTGTAATATTATTTAATTTTTTAGATAAAAATGAACATTTATGTCATTTAAGTCTGAATAATTTAAAGTTTTTCCATAGACATGAAGAGCAAGTGATTGGACAAAGACAGAGCGTTGGCAGTGCCTTGTGTTACAGTTACGCAAGGGAACCCGTCACAAGGGGTTGCCTACCTGTCACAATGGGTTACCAATTCATTGTAACTGATTGAAAAAGAGAAGAGCCAACAAACAAGTTCAGAAAGGCATTTGGTAGAGCCTTGCGTTATAGTAACGCATGCCACACCCATCACAACGGGTTGCCAACTCGTCATAATGGGTTCCTCACCCGTCACAACGGATTTCTATCCAAGAGGGCCCAGAAGTCACCCAAAAATGCATTGAAGGGCAAAATAGGAAAGAAGCCAACCCGTTACAATGGATTTTGTAACGGGTTAGGCAATTCTGTAACGCAAGCCACCCTGATCAAGATTTCAGAACTCCAAGATGTGTCCAGCCTATATACTTGAGGGATGCGAAGCAGAAGAATTAAGAAAGCTCTCCCAAAGTTTACAAGCATACAATTGAGCAACTGAAAAAGTACAAGAGTCTTGTCCTTCAGCATCCACACCTTGATAGTGTTTATGATAGCTAATTCTCTAATTGTCAATCTGAGAGAACACTTTGTTGTTTGTTTTAGTTTTGTGAACTACGTTGTGTTGTCAAGTAATTCATTCTCGTCCATGATTGTGTTGTCAATCAGACATGTTTGCCTTTGTACAATGGTGTAGCCCCTTGCAAATGATTTGGAATCTAAGATTGATTGTCTTGTTGATAGGAATCTAAGATAGGTTCCGTAATTATAAAAACACTTGTGATCTAGTGAAATCCCGGAAGATATTTTTGGATCTAGGGTCTCGTGGATGTATGCGTAGTTTATTGTAGGCCGAACCACGTTACAAAGCGTATTATCTTGCTCTCTTGCTCTCTCTTACTCTTTTTTTTTACTATCTTTGCATATTATTGCTTGAATTACTCTATTGTTTTTAGTACTTGCTTGATTTAAATTTTAGCTAGATGATTAAGATCAAAAAGTTTAAATTGTAATTTATAAAACGCTTTTGCACTCGAGTTTGACCTTAGGATCTCATTCTAACAGTATACCATTACTTTTTTTATGTCGGTTGCTATCATTGATCAATTAAAATAAAATTGGTGTTAAATTGGATGGAAATTATGTGCACTAAGTCAGTTGAGGCATAATTGTAAAACTGGAGAATAATTTAAGTAAAGATTAATTTGAAAGATTAATTGACATAGTTGGATCTTAGCTTACAATGAAGATGGGGCTCAATTGGGTATTGATTGATACTTCATTCAAAAATGAAAGACTAGCAATTTAATGGCCTGCTTTACTGATTGCAATTCCTTGATATTGTCTCTGACTCACAGAACATGCTGAGACAAGGTATACTGGCTCAACCGTATGTTTCTCTTATACGAGCATAATACTGACTACCTGGCATTTATATACACTGATGCGCCTGAAACCTATTTAGTTCCTACGTAGATATATATATCCAATTTAAGTGTCTATTGTTATATGCCCCAAAACTTTTGGAAGAGTGTGTATGTGAGAAATTCACTCATTCTAAGTTTCATGCCCGACTCTTTTTTTTTTTTTTTTGAAACAAGCATGGAGCGTCTGTCACTTTCATTTTCATAAAAAAGAGAAGTTGCAAAAGACTGAAATCACAAAATTACACGAATTATCTTCTCGTGCCTACTATCTAAATCCCTACTCTAATCTATCTATATAGAGTGTAATTCTAAACAAAAACCCAACATTACAAGATAATCCCTAACAGCTGTTGGTTTCATGCCCGACTTGTAGCTTAATATTTAATTTTTCTATTTTAATTTCAACAGGAAAGAGTGAAAGAGAGGAAATATGGCCCCAAGTTTCGAGGAAAACAAACCCTGGATCAGGATGCTGATTCAGATGTCAACATGGGCCCACCAGCAGGCAAAACCAACAGCCGAAGACCTGCACCTTTTTCTGGTTGCCCTTCATTTGGATCCAGAGTTCCAGACCAACCCCATAACACAGCCACAAATCTTAGAAATATATATATGATGGACTCACCCGTGAAGAGGCACCAGATATCAGGCACCCACAATAACCTGTTACGTAAATATCTTCTTTTTTCTTTACTAATTTCTAAGTAAACACTTTTGGAAGTTTCCCTTGTATAACCCTCAAAAGAGTGTTAGGCTAAGAGCCGGTTCTTAGATGGAGAGTGTTATTGGTATACATGAAATTGTTTTTTTATCTTTAAAATCTTGATTGATCTCCACTCTGACTGTACTCATAGTCAGAGCCAATTCAACTTAATTAACATACATGTGATATGTGATTTCATTCCAAAACTGATTAGCCCACCTTTGCTTTAATTATTAAGAAGTAGATTAAAATGTGAACCATGTTGAACAATATGGACCAGTGCTCAAGTTTGTACAGTTGTCAGATACCTACCTTGGATACATCGATCGTTCTATTACTTTCAGTAAATCTAAGGCATATTTGATGTGATGTTGCACTGGAAGTCTGGAATGAAGCAAATATAGCGCAATTCATATACAAAATCGGCATGCTAAATACTTGGTTGCAGGTTATAGAGTCGCTTCCATCTCGTGCAAAGCAGTTCTCATTTTTGTGACGCACTAAAGAAAGTATTGTACAATGAGATTGTATGATAATGATTCCTAACCATTTTTTATCTGTGTTCATAAAACTAAACGGTAAATTTTCGTTTGGAATAGATGTTAATGTTTCTATGTAGTAATAACTAATGTAAATGCTACCAAATTAATGTTTTTTCACCTTTTTGCTATTTGGCTGTAATTTCCCTTACAAATTGGGAGTTTTTTTATGTGAATACTTATGCGGTGGTAACCAATAGTTATCAATAATACTTATCTTTCTTATGTGTTCTTGATTGCCAATTCTACAACTAAAGCGTTCAAATTTTAAGTACTCAAGATTGTGTATCAAGTAGCTACATTTGTGTGTTTTCTTGGGTTAAACTGTTGTGACGCACAACAAGCGTAAGGAATCATTACAGAGAGCGTCACCTACTTTATCCAAAGAGACCAAATTCGAACAAATCTGTATAAAGAAGACGTAAATAATCAGATCCAAAATTAGCAATAAGAAAATATTAGTGCTTACCTTCTGAAAATTAGCCAAGCACTCAAGATTGTGTATCAAGTAGTTGCATCAGTGTGTCTCCCTGTGCTAAACCATTGTAACGCACAACAGGCATAAGGGCTCGTTAGAGAGAGTGTCACCTTCTCTATCCAACGAGACCAGATTCGAGCAGATTCGCTTAAAGAAACGTAAATAATCAGATCCAAAGTTAGGAAGTTAGCAACGAGAAAAGATTAGTGCTAACCTTCTGAACATTGACCAAGTACCCATGATCGTGTATTAAGTAGCTACATCAGTGTGTTTCTATAGGATAAACCAATGTGACACACAACAAACGTAAGGGCTCGTTAGAGAGAGCGTCACCTCCTCTATCCAACGAGACCAAATTTGAGCAAATCCTCTTAAAGAAAATGTAAAAAATCAGATCCAAATTTAGCAACCAGAAAAGATTAGTGCTTATCTTTTGAAAATTGGCCAAGTATCCAGGATCATGTATCAATTAGCTACATCAGTGTGTTTCCCTGGGCTAAACCGATGTGACGCACAACATGTGTAAGGGCTCGTCAGAGAAAGTGTCACCTCCTCTATCCAACGAGATCGTTCCCGCAAATCCAAAGAGGGTACCTAAAAATAATAAGTTCAAAGTCAGCACAGGACTACAGGAAGCGGCATCCACGTCACCTACGCTTTTGTGATGCCGATGCTAGTTGTGTGACGCTGCTCCTTCGCTATGTCGTTGCACGTCACACTACGCTGCATGGCGTCGCTTCATCGCTACCTCTTCACACTCCAAACCGCATGATGCCGCTCCACTGATGCACGTTGCATGAAGCCGCACCCCCGCTTCGCGCTTTACGCTCCAAGTAGCATGACGCTGATGCAATCCGCATAACACCGCTGCTCTGTTGCTTTATGCCTCACGTCGCATGACGTCGCTCTGCCGCTCACATGCTTCACACTTCACGCCTCACGTAGCATGACGCCACATGACGCTGCTTCGCCGCATGATGCCACTCAGCCGCTGCACATCGCTCCTCGTCCAAGCCGCATGACGTCGCTGCAAGTCGCATGATGTCGCTGCACGTCGCATGAGACCAAATGACATCGATGCAGCTACAGGCCGCATGACGCTGCTATGCCACTTCACGACTCATGCTCTAAGTCGCATGATGTCACTGCAATCTGCATGACACTGCTCCGCTTGTTCATGTCGTTTTGTCGCTTTACGTCTCACATCTCATGACTCTGCTCGCCGCTACACGCCACTCTGCGATTGCACCCTTCACGCTCCAAGTCGCATGACACCGCTCCCCCGCTGCAGGTCGCATGACGTTGCTCCGCCGCTTCAAGCTTCACGAAAAAGAGTCGCACGATGCCACTGCAATCTGCACGACACTACTCCGCCGCTGCTTCACACTTCACGCTCCAAGTTGCATGACGCTGCTGCAATCTGCATGACATCGCTCTGTTGTTGCACGCCACATGACGTCGCTCTGCCACTTTACATCTTACGTCGCATGACGTCGTTCCACGCTGTCATTTATTATGCTTTGTTTTAAATTGAATCCAAAATAAATACTTACTGTTTTATTGTTGGACATCGTTGAATAATTAAAAAAAATTTGATTTTTCTATATTTTCCGTAGTATATATTATGTTTTGTTACATAACATTCTCCCATTGCACGAGCACGCTTACTAGTTGAACAAAAACTTATAAAATCAATTCTTAAACATTAAATTGGAGATTTAGTTGACTCGTATCCTCTCGCGGAGGATGGGTTTATATCTAACCTCGTAGACGCTGACACTGACACAACTGTTGCGAAGGTTCTCCCGGAGTAGAGTCAGCTACGCATCTTTCTCGAGTACTCCCAGGTGCAGGTTCATGGGGTTTATGTCTTTTTTGTATAGGATCAGACCAAACAAACCTTTATTTTTCTTTAATTGAACTGCGATACGAAATAATACCTGAACTTGATAAAGGACCATAGGGCCTGACATGTCATATGCATAACGGTAAATTGCACCAACTACTGGACCAACCTACATTCATGTCATATGCATTCATACTTGCATAGTTGCATGTGAGATATGATATACAAATCGTATTATTATATTACTATTATATTAGGTTAGATACCTACTTTAGAATATATATATATAGAGTTGTGCTAAAATACTTTATAAAGCACCAACATTCAAATACTTTAGGTTCGTATCTTGAGATACAAAATGCAAACGGCCGATCAAGACCGTTGAAAATGTTCTCCATACTAACAAAAATTTGGAGACCAAATTTTACATTTTTTAATTTTTTTTACTATTTTATCGGATGAGTGCAAAGTTGGTTAAATTGAAGGTCTGTAAATCGTTAGATTAATGAATTTTTCACATACTCGATAAAATAGTAATAAATTTCCAAAAAATATGAAATTTGATCTCCAAATAGATGTTAATATAGAGAACATTTTCAACAGTCTTGATCGGTCATTTGCATTTTGTATCTCGAGATACGAACCTAAAGTATTTGGATGTTGGTGCTTTATAAAGTATTTTAGCACAACTCTATATATATATATATATATATATATATATTATATAGACGTCAAAAGTGAGTGATGAGAGTACGGGTCGAGTGACCGTTAGCTAGATATACCTTGAGGGCATCGTGCTGAAAGGATTACGTAAGGTGTCGGTTGCCTCGTGGGATTCTTGTGATGGGATGCCTTCATATGTATCTGGTTGCGCTCATTCACTGAGTGCATCACTTGATGGCTCAGAGTGCCACCAGAGTTTTTATTTTTCAATCTCCTTATTATTATTATTACTATTATTATTTTTTTTTATTATTATTATTATCATATTAGTATAATTTCCTCAATTGATTGATTAAGGTTTCATTATCTCAGTTTTAGAGTATGTGCGCCATATTTGATATATTGGAGCTATTCCGTTCATATTTATTATTATTATTTTATTTAGTCGATTTATTGCGAGATCTCAGATACCGAAGAGTTCTTTCTCCTATGGTGGCCAATTTGGATACAGGAAAAGGCTGGAGCTTTCCTTTGGCCCCTAGTTGGTACAGGGAGACTCATTTATTATTATTATTATTTATGTACGGGTCGTCGGTTTCTTATTTCGATATGGCAACTGAGGCTGAGTATTTTAGTTATCTATTTATTTATTTATTTTAGGTATGCTCTAGAATCATTTTTTCCCAACGAGTGTGTGCCCTGAGGCCGCTCAGTGTTCTAGAGTTATGCTACCCTATGATTCCGAATATGCTAAGTTTGTAGGTTGGGCTCCCGGAATCTTGGAGCTCCCACTTGAACGTGTTTGAGTTTGCAAGTTGGGGCTGCCCGATTGCACGGTACTCCCGCTTAAACATTTTTAAGTTTGTAAGTTGGAATTGCCTGATTAAGTTCCTTGAGCTCTGGCTTAAACATGTTTAAGTTTGTAAGTTGGGCTGCCCAGCTTTGTAGGAGCTCTCACTTGAACACATTTAGTTTTCTAAGTTTGGATTGCTCGTATTCCTGGTGCCTGCTTAGCAATACTTAAGTTGGGTCGGGTTAGTTCGTGCCCGTTAAAGTGCGAATCCAAATGTTCTACAAATTGAGGATTATTTCGGGTGCTTGATTGATTCTGTATTATATATGTATCTTAGTACATCTCATATTTCTTTTGGGTTTCTTTAACGACTTTATTTTAACAATTCATTTCAAACTTAGTTAGATTTCCAAAACATTCCTAATTAAAAACTTAAATAAAATGTTGATATTAGAGTGTTGGCTTGAGTTCACTATTAGAGAAATATATAATCTCAAAAGCTGAACCTAAATCTACAATGAGTAATTTATAATTACTCATGTTTCCACGGTGGTTGTGGGGTCCATGTGAGGAGCATTGGAGCTTTTGACAATGACGCCTTAGGATGGAGATCACAGGAATTCGCTTTTGATTTTTCTTTACTTTTATTTTCTCCAATTTCATTGTAGGATAGATAGACGAATGGTCGCCGATGTATCAGCGAGACCATTCTCTTATTGTTTGTTTCTTTTATTTTTGCTTCTGCTACTCTGATACACTTTTGATGTATGAACGTTTGTGATCAATAAAATGTATACTTTGTTATTTGTTGTATCACTGATTTGTTTACTATTATTGTTTATTTTATTTATTATGTAAGCCTTTCGTGTGCATGTCTTCGTGCACATGTGACGAGGTCGTCACTCCCTACCTGTTTGTTATTTCTGAGGTGTGACATCCTTCGGTGATATCATAGCATGGTTGAATAATTACACTAAACTAAAACGCTCAATCATGATTAGAATATTACCAGATCCCCCTAGACTACTGGAAGAATAAGCAAATCAGTAATACATAGCATACAAATTATTATCATGTATTGTGTTGTATAAGTGACTTATTTATAATTTGCACATACGTTTATTTGTTATTTATTGAGTCTTTCGTGCGCGTACTTTCACACGCATACGTGGCGGAATTAGTCGTTCCTTCTTATTTCTGGGGTGTGACAAAAACATTACAGGAGAAAATACAGTCTTTTATGTTCAATTGGTTTGGGCATTTAACTCAACAACAGGCTAAAATTTTTAGAGAAAATCATTCTAAAATCTAAACGAAATTTGACTAATCCTAAAATTTTGACTATTAAGAAACTCTGGCTTACATGTATTCAGATTCAAAAGACTTAGAATTTTCCAGCAGCACAAAAGCTGGAAGAAATCTTCTGGTACTCAGTAAACTTGCTCCTGTACAGGTTCTATACCAGTACCGGTACAAGTTTAATCAACAAATAATACAGGAGACTAATTCATACACTAGATATTTTATATTCTAACCATCGACATAACTTAGTATCCCTACAACACATGCAAATCAATCTGTCTGATATTCCACATACTTCTATTGCTATGTATTACACGAGTCTAGCACTAACTACTGATGGTGCTGATATAGGAGGAAGGATCAGGAGGTATAGGAATGTCAATGGTTCCATCAAGCATCTGAGTCACCTTGAGCATGGTCGGTCTAAGTGAGGGTTCCTCTTGGATGCACCACAGCGCTATCTTTACGAACCTCTCGATCCTCCTGATGTCTTGAGCCGCCTCTTCATCCCAAGTCGGGACCACCAAACCGAGCCTCCCGTCCCGGTAGCAGTCATTGACCCAATATGCAAGCACCACTCGCTCTTCATCCTCCATCTCCTGCTCCACATTCCTCCTGCAACACACTATCTCCAGCAGGATTACTCCGAAGCTGTACACATCGACCTTCGATGTGATCCCGACATTCTTAAACCACTCTGGCGCGACATACCCCTTTGTTCCCCTTATGCCGGTGTTTGTTCTCGTCTGGTCAGTCTTTAGCAGCTTTGCCAGACCGAAGTCGGATATCTTCGGCGTCAGATTATCATCAAGGAGAATGTTCTGGGGCTTCATGTCACAGTGGATAATTTGAATGCTGCATTCTTCGTGCAAGTAGAGTAGACCTCTTGCAATTCCCAAAGTCACCTGGACCCGCTGGTTCCAGCTCGGCCTTGTAGTATTATTAAGGAGCCAACCATTGAGAGATCCATTGTTCATGAACTCGAAAACAAGAAGCCTGTGGGGACCTTCGTTGCAGAATCCCAACAGCCGTACTAGATTTCGGTGGAAGGTTTGCCCAATTGTCTGCACTTCAGTGATGAATTCTTTGTCAGTCTTTTCTAATAAATGGTTATCCAGCTTTTTGACAGCAATGCACATGTCAACCTGCTCGTGCTGGTGTAAATATCCCCTATAAACCTCTCCAGATCCACCACGTCCCACCTCCTCGCTGAATTCATTCGTTGCCCTCTCAAGCTCTTTATAAGTGAAAGCTCGAAGACTTTGCCCCAGTGACACAGTCCGTTGAATTGGTATTTTTTTCTTGCTTTTTTTCTGGTAGTAGTGTGTGCTGAGGATTACAACCAGAATAAGGAGCACATTTGCAAAGACTGAGCTACCAAGGAGAAGTGACCCTCCTAAGATCCAGGCTCTTTTATCTTTCTTCCATCCATCATTTTCATGACCTTGAGGCTGTGTACGATTATTCTTAGGCACCTTTAATAACACGGTCCGATCAACAAACGGACCCATCTGTCCATTGGATAAAGGTATCTTCTTCTTCCAACAGGAATTCCCGTTGAACACTGCTACTGAGCAAAAGCAGTCAGTCAAGCATTGCTGTCGGCACCTATCTATGTCAATTGGGGAATACTGCTCATAGTCGGCTAATTGCCAATCGAGATTGCTGATTGTAACAAACTCAAATTGATCCGATTCGTCTACTAGGCAGCTCTGAGGAGGAAAGTCCGGAACACAGCCTTGGTACTTCCGGTTGGGGTCTAAAAAGGAATAATGCTGTGGGCATTCGCAATCTACACTCCGATTCGAGTTAAATATACAGTAGCTATTGAAACCGCAAATCCCACTCCCATCATCAGAACCTTCAGTATTACATATGTTTTCAGGCAAGAATCCGACCATCGTCCATCCATCGCCCCATCCTCCCTTTGCACGGGTTGAGCTCCTTTTCGGGTGTACATACTGTCGAAACACCCCGTCACAGTCCAATGTTGCTCTTTGGTAGAAATCTGACGCTGCATCCAGCTGTCCCGAGGTCACATTTAACCATGTATCATTTTTCCTAACGAGGTAGACATTACCTGTCGCATTAAACACTAGACTTGTACCGTTTCCAACTGTATTGCTGGCCCAGTAGGGACTATATACATAGCCAGACACCAGAGCAATTGTGTAGAATACCAGATTTCCATCAGCTTGCATACTCAGTATGAACCTACCGGTCGTGTAATCGGTGGCCATTAAACGGGCTGTCAAGGTGGTTCCGAGTTGCAGTACCTGTGATGGTAGTATGGTGTCAGAAGGATGATCAAAGCTTTGCCATAATGATTTTCCGATAGAGTTGTACATCACAAAGTTTCCTGTATCGGACATGGAGGCATATGATGCACCATTCACGCTTGTGCTTATGCTTATTGGTAGTTCCTGTTAAAAGTTTTAAGAATCCCTCTGTTAAATATCAAGGAACTGATCTATGTGTACATTTGGTTAAACTGACTAGCTTAATATATTATAAAAATCAAACCAAGCAGTACAATGATAATAATAATAATAATAATAATAATAATAATTATTATTATTATTATTATTATTATACATACCACACCCAAACAGTACCAGAATTTGTTTGTCAATACTTAATACAACATTTATCAAGAAAAAACTTTAATAACAAAGTTCTTCATAGGCACCTCCTAAGCAAATACCAGACAACTCAATTCAGATATACCTTGTTATGAATTAAGATAGATTAATTCAATCACAATTCTCTGTCATCTTATTTTTCTGGATTATAAGATGAATGACCAAAATCATCAACATAATTACTTAATTAGCCCCAAATAAAGCACCGGATTTTCCAAGACCCGAATTAAATGAATCTAAATCCAAAAAAATGAAACCGAATAACACGTCTGTTGGACCAGAAATGAACCTTGCCTCAACATAAACTGCCCGCAGCTTTGTATCAAATGAATTAATCTCAAAGGATTTGTTTCAGTTTTCTTGATCCAATCGACTTTTAACCATGTTGATCTGGTACCAAATGGATTGATTTTTTTACAAGTATCTTATGTGTAAACATTATTTAAGAGAGGATCGACATACAGAAACAAACTTTATTATTTTCACAAAAGAAATGATGTGGGAACCTATGGCACAGGTACCTTTCTCACTACACTATGTAGTTGATTCCTGTACACTTGAACTATCATCTGACGGTTGAGAAAAGTATAGTTCATCGACACTAATACATAAATTGGGAGCGATCCATATGTACCTGTCCGGAAGGGTCCTCGAGGGAGAGGCCATAGGATGTGAACTGTAAGGTCGATCCAATTGGAGCTGGTCTATCACCATTTGCATACCAGACAGTGGCGTTATCAGCAGTGTTGACAAACCAGATGGCAAGGAAGAATGCAGACGCGTTACCATCAACGGCACGAAAGCCAAAAGCAAATTCACCGGAGGGAGAGAGCCATGAGGTGTTGGGACCAGTCGCGTGTAGGATTGAACCTACAGTTATGTTGTGCCTTGTTGTTGTTTGAGCTTGTGACTGTAAGGATCCTGACAGGGTTAGTAGGAGGAAAGAAAACAAGCAAGAAGAGAGTAGCATTTTTTTTGGTAATTTTTTTTTTTATGATTGTTGTATATGGAGAATGGCAATCACTTATTTAGGAGCAAGGTTTTGCACTGAATTGATCATGGATGGTCTCTCGCTTGTCGTATTTTGGACAGATTGTGCATGGTATATTTCTTGGTTTGAAGACTTCAAAATATCTTGACAATCTCTCAGAAGGCAGGGAGCATCTCCATTCGCCAGAAGAATCGAAGACCGTTTGTTTCAATCCGTGTTAGATGGGGAGAAGTGAGTTGACTGACTTTTCTCGTAGCCTGACTTTGACCAGACTGGGACGAAGGTTCCGTTGAATGATTGGTATTTGCCTATTTGGTATGACAAGTTGACAACAATATAGAATGGATTCACGTCACCTGCTTTTCTTAAAAGAAAAGTAGATTTTATTATTCAATTCTTATTCGTTGAAATTCAATTAACGGATGAGATTTTTTATAGTCAGCTTCTCAATCAAATTTGTGAGCGATCTGATCCGTCTAATTTTAATTGGACGATTCACATCGTAATAATAGAGCCCTCCTTTTTGGTCGAAATAATAGCAGATTCGGACCGATATAGAATCGGGCAAGGGCAATCTTGTGAAGAAAAAGGACAAATATTACTTTTAAAATGCAGCTTTTTTACATTTTGTTTTCGCGTGTTTACTGGGAGTGGACAAATAACTCGTGACTCGCTCACAACTCGTTCGGATAAACTTGCTCAGAATCAACTCGAGCCAAATTCAGTTCGAGTTGTCCAGCTCGAATACTATTCGAGTCGAGTTCAAGTCATCATATATGGATCTTCGTATATGAACCTTTCGAATTTAGTTAGCTTATTGTTCAGTTTAAGCTATTTGAGCCTTTCTAATTTAGTTGCTATTTTAACTTAAGCTTATTATGAATTGCTAATTGAACTGATATGTGAGTTAAATTGTTTGAGTTGCTGATTTAAGCTCAGTTGAGATATTTTGAGTTATTTAAACTATAAAAAAAAACACGTTAACTTAACTAAATGTGAATTGCGAGTTGGCTCGAGTAAAATTCGAATTGAGTACGAATTAACATTTGAACTCGAATGTGTCTTAATTACTCAAGTCAACTCAACTCGAATAACTATCGAGTTGAATTCAAATTGAAATTGACTCGCTCGAACTCGACTCGATGAACAACCCTAGTGTACACATCTCCAATTAAATAGATATAATATTGTTACATGAGCAAATACAATTTTCTTTATTTTTCTTGTATGATTTTGCCTTTAAAAACGTTGGAAGGATCAAAGTAAACAGGAATCATTGACCTGAACTAGAGTTCCAACATGCTTACCTTGTAGCTGCTCCGAACAAAATGTCACAATGAATAGAACACAAACAAATTATTCCTTTCCAAAATACCTACCTCTTTAGGTGGCGTTTTGCAACTGTGGAGAACCCCGTGAATACAAAATAACCCCCCCCCCCCCAAAAAAAAGAAAAGAAAAAAAAATTAAGAAATGATAAGTACAGCAAAGCCTCATTTTGTGTTTTCTGCCCCTTATTATCATTGCTAGGCAGAAATATTGATTTCTGTTGACATCTCATATGTACACAATGAAATTCCCTAGAGAACTACAAAATTCACCCCTAGGATGATAACCTTGGCGGTACTATCTTCCCACCTTTTCTACGGAACCCCTATAGCTACATATCTATATAATTGTCCCCCAAAACGCCTTGACAAATTATTTCTTTATACATTAAGACACAAGTCCTATCACTTTTCAGCACCCATAAAAAAAATGAATCGTGTGCAGTGGCCCAAAAATGGAACAACACCCTTCCTGTCTAGACCCTTGTCACAGATATTACTGTGGCATTGCAGAAGAAGCACCGTTGACTGTTTAGGAGGTGTCGAGATATACAACTGAAACAGGATCGATGATGACATGGCTCAAACAGTGCATCTGATTCGCTGTTGTAACAGATACAGCAGTTGCCATCCCCATCATCAGTGGCTGCCAAGTGTCCTGCCTCCCTAGCTGACTCTGACATGCTTCTGAAATAGCTGGAGAGCTCCTCAAGCTGGGCCAGTTTCACCGCAGCGATATCACCTCTGAGAATGTTACTCTGGCAGAGGAACGAATTAATACAAATACAAAAATAAGTAAAGTGTAAAACCATAAAAAAAACGCTACTCAAAAGTGCCTTTTTAAACTCATTTACTTTATGCAAATTAAATCATAAAGATTACTTGCCCTTCAAATTCCAAAAATAAGAGATTACCATTAAAGGTTATTCTTCATGTTTTATATTTCTGCTGTTTACAAAATTCTAAAAGTTTCTTCTTTCCCTATTTGTTTGTGAATGTGTTCTGAAAACCTAAAGAGGTATGCAAAATCAAACAGCGGAATAGAGCCCACATGACATTAGAACAATGGACGATATGAAATGAGACTGCCTGTATGGCTTGTATTTTTCTAAGAAAATAATTAATAAATACAAGCCAACAAACAGTTCCGGTTGATTTTCAAGTTTGCATGAACTGGCTACGAAGCATTATAGTTAAGACTAAGAAAATTAGGGTTAACTTTCTTTTTTGCTCGATCCCACCTTGATTAAAGTGATCAGTAGTACAGTGTTAGAAAAGCATAGGTGCAAACTACAAAAGATTTAATATGGGATTCTGTTTGAAGGTAAAAATTGAACAATGGTATTTGAGGAAATCAAACATAAGCAAATAAAGAAATAAATCTAACCCAGTTATAGTTTAGAAGATATTGGAAGCCAAAATGAAGAGTTTCAGGGCAATCCATGCTACGGAACACTGAAATCACATCATTAAGAGTGGTGTCGCTGGACTCTGAGTTTGAACCTAAGATATTCAGCATTATCTCCAGAACAGGTGCCAAAATCATTGTTCGGTTCATCTTCTCGCCTGTCCTCAATGACCTATTCATGAAGATATTATTCCTGAGACCAGTTAAGAGAACAACAGCGACGACAAATACAATAACAACAAAGCCTTTAGTCCCAAACAAGCTGGGGTAGGCTAGAGATGAAACCCAAATTGAGTGGAGAAAAAATACTGTATTTGTCAATCATACTAAGTGAATCATACTATAACAATAATAATAATAATACTAACAAGTGCAGTTAATAGGTGTGGGAAAAATAAAACAAGAATGTCAATCACCAGTGGCAGAGTAAAGAGAATAATCAAGGGGAAATAGTCTCAGCATTTTATCACCAAGTTCAATTCAGAACTACATATTGACTTATCCAAGTATGAAAACAATCAAGTAGATCTACAATCTTGGTACTTTGACTGCCAACTCTGGTTCAGAACAATTTTGGACTTGGAATTTTTTTTTTTCTTTTCTGAACATACTTTCAAACTTTGTTTCTTAGGCTAACTTTCAGGTACTAAGTGAAGATCTTTCTACATGTTTTAGTCATACTGTCCATATGTTTTTGGTTTAAGGCTTCAAGCATACACGCACAAAACCCCAAATTAAGTAAATAACATAATGACGGCCAAAATCCAAAAAGATAGGTACAAAACGTATCTTTGATGTTAAAAAAAATTATTTCTTCTATATAAAGCTTCGCCAACTGCTGCATAAAGGTCCAAAAGATATATAGAATGCAGAAACTTACAGATCAAAGAAATCAGTATCAGCAGCTGAGATAATGTGGTTTAGGATGAAAACAACCAACTCGATAAGGCGCCTGATATTCATATCTGACCCAGAGAGGAAAGCCTGGGGAACCTCTCTGACACAAAACTCCAATATCCTACCAAGGCTGCATGAGATGTCAAAAATCACACTGCATTTCCTCTGCTGAAGGTCACCAGCCTACATCCATGAGAAATACCAAAATACAAGGTTTAAATATCATGAATTCTGATACAGTTGATCAACTCAATCGCATTTTGTAGCAATATGCTTATGGGACTTCAGTGCATTATAGGACTTACGTGACACTTTATTAGGAATCTTTATTCAAGGAAACTACAACAACACTTGATATAGTGCCGTTCTAACCTTCTACCTTCTATGTGTAAGCAATGGAAGAAATTCTAAAAAATGAGATTTCTAAGCGATGGAAGAAATTTCCAATATCGAACAAATATAAGGACGAAAGCATGCAAATTCTAACTTGGGACAAGAAAAAAACTAACATAATGCTTATCTTGCATCTCACGAATGGACATGGAAAACTCAGTCATCGTCCAGCTCAGTGTGTTAAAAAGTCGATTAAGGAAGGACGCAAAGAGTTCTTCATCTTGAATGCAGGTTTCTCTAAGCAAAACCTAGAAAAGGCACCAAAAAATAATCGAATTCAGTACATAGATCTTTTCACATGACAAGGGTAAATGATTTTGACAGTAGATCAATTGGTTTTCTAATTTCTACTGATATCCAAATAGTGGAGCGTTATGATACATGCTTGCTAATATTACAACTCAAATCAGCAACACCAGACGCAATGTAGCAACTAGTAAACCAACAAACAGGAAATTAGATGGCTTGGTCAAAGTATATACTGCACGGATTCCATCATATAAACTAACCTGGAAGAGACCAGAAGAGAAAGAGTCTGTGCTTCTAGAAGAAGTGAAGCCACACCCCTTGCAGAGGCGGGATAGAATGTTCGTGACAGGGATCCAGGACCGGTTGTCAAAGGCTGACAGTAGGCTCCGTGGCATCCTCTCAACTGCCTCTCTGTTGTTCTCAAACACAATTAGGAAGTCCCTGTACTGCACTAGCACTGATATTGACTGCAGGAGTAAATCTCTTACATCCGCACTAAGAATGCGTGGGTCATTGAAGTGCTTCACACAGAAGGTTACCTGCCAATGGACAGCATATGTAATTAATAAGACACGACTTCTACAGCTGAAGGGACAACAAAGTATCACAGAATTCACAAATCTTGATAACTTGCAATCTGAAGTCTAATGTACATTTTTTATAGCGTGTCTTATGGAACAAATTGAGATTTCTTAACAATATACTTCTAACATTAGATTTTCTGTTTAATATGTTCTAGTAGTCTTTTGCTGATATTTTTTGTAACACCTACCAAACCTAAACTTATACGAACATTTAGATGATAAATCTTGCAGTTCATATTAATAACCCAAAACTTCAAGTCACTTTATTGATAATTTAAACACGCTTCCTAATTTAATCTGGCACAAACTACAAAAGGTACAGTAACAAAAGCGCACAAGGTAATCTCTGCTTTAGAAAGGGAATAAAGATACTTCAAAAATAATAAGAACAATGGATTTGTCGCAACAAAATGTTTTCATCACAAAAAAATATACTACTATTGTAATAAAACTTACAAAAGAAGAGAGCCCTTGCTTGAGAAATACTGCAGAGGAAACAAATGGAGGTTCACTTCTGCGTAATGCATGGAAAGAATCAACCTGCAAGGAGATATAAATATTACCACAATAATTCCCATCATTGTAATAGAATCTCACGAAAGTTGGACATATGAGAGAGAGAGAGAGAGAGAGAGAGAGAGAGAGAGAGAGAGAGAGAATAGTCCATAGTACCAATGTTTCAACATAGTATTCGGGAACATAGAGGAAAACAGAATCAAAATCGCTCAGAACCAGCAATAAATCAACAACCCACATGCATGCTGCATACATTCCTCTCAGCTTCCACCTTGAAAATAGAGATATTCTGTACCTGCATTACCCCCAACACAGTATTGATTTAAAATGTTAAATTCCAAAATCACTCTTTAAGTTTTTCTGGATCCAAATGATAATACATGAATAATTCAACATAGACCATAGAATCTGATTTTGAATTCAAAACTGACATCCGCATTTCAAAGAAAAAGGTTCAAAGACTAGAATCTTCCTTGCATATCCAAATTATGATTGCAGTTCAAACTTCCAACTTATATTGCTTCAGAAGTTTGCAATGAACAATTTGGATCAGAAATTAGGTATCGAAGAAGATTTTGCAGAAATATATTAGTATAATAAACTAATAAAGACAGCCAGTAGCTTTTCTGGAGTTGCACAGAATTAAAGACTATAAGATTTAAGAATGCAAGAGAACATAAAAGGAGATTGCAAAAACTATAAATAAATAAATAATTCTTACCAGGAGCAATGCCTGACAGAATCAACTAACTCTTCATGGTAAACAGTCCGAGCTTCTTTCAGGCGTTTTACTTGTTCAGAACAAGACTTCTCTCTAATCTGCTTGTCAGTATCATCCAGCAACAAAACTGACTGTGTCTGTTGCGATATGTAGTAGAATGCCTACAGGTGGTGAAAGGCAACTATATAAACCATAAAGTAATAGAAAAGGTTGTGATAAAAACTTCAAACAATTAAAATGATGGCCAACTAAACTGTTTTTACTTGTATCAGGGATAGAAATACAAAGGACAACATATTGTTTAGATCAGTTCATAGGTAAATTGATAGAATCTGATTATATAATAAAAAATTGACATAACTACATAATAACTCATGATACTATTGTTGTGCTTGTGATAAATAAACATATCTCGATCAATAAGTTAGTTCACTAGCCTTTCTAAAGCTAGGCGCAACAACCATATGGTAAAGCAAGAGCATAACATCAAGCAGCTCCTCCTCTCCCAGTGCCTCTGATGAGCCCACAGAGTTTGTGACTGTAGCACCACTCCCTAAACCATTCAATGATTGGTAGGCAAACCCACCTCTTGATCCATCGCTTGAGCTAGGCTTATCATCCTCCATTTCATCACTCAATCCTCTGGTACTGCACTCAGCTGCCACAATGCTTTGTGGCTGATCTGGTATGACCTTACAAGAAGACTTTGAGCTTGTACCACTTGTAGTACCACCCACATACCGCAAGCTCTCTCGGGATGTCTGTACCCAATCATCCTCAGAGGGTGAGCAACAGCATGGCTTGTTTTCCGAGGAATGTGTCACCCTAGAATCCTCACTTTCCATGAAACCCTCCTCCCACTCTACCTCGTTCAACTCCTTACCAGTAAATTTGTGAGATTTCATAAGCTGGTTTACTGAGCCACCAATTCGCGGTAAACTGCTGAAGTACAAGTCAGTTCGAAAGAAAAGATTTTGTGAGAAGTGGTGGCTCCCACCTCGGTGAAGAAACCCTAATTTCTCATCAGATGAAGATCCTAACCCCTCCGAAAGAAGATGAAGGATGACAGTGTACAATGAGAGGAGAACTGTGCTGAAAGGGTTTTCGCCAGATGATGTTCGGTGGTCCATACCCTGGGCCTGCACTATGAGATTTTGCATGAATGCCCTGAAAACAGAGCCAGGACAAGATTGCAAGGGCAATCCTGGAGGCGTGAACCGTATCACCAAGCTGCACAACTGGCGATGCATCTCCTCAATCTGCATATTCATGTGACTTAAAATGAGATTTTAATTATTAAACAGAGGATAGATATAGAGAGAGCAAAACACCAGGTTCACCTCATGTCCTACATGAAGACATAACAGTCCAAGTAATGAGCTCTCAGTACATGTAATTAAATGCTCAACTTTCTCTAAGGCTTAATTCAAATATTGAGCATATACATAGGGTTGGCACGTATTAATGGTACTGCTTTTATCTGGTACATAGAGTGCCAATTATGACTCATTTGAAGATAGAGCATATACATAGAGTGTCAATTATGACCCATTTTAAGAATTGTGAAAGTATGAGCGCTTTGGATCGAATAAGCCACAATTGTGCAGTTATTATACCTTTAATTTTACAAAACCACAAACAAAAAACTAAATTTGCGCAAGCTTAAGCCAGAAATCCTTTCATCAAAAAGGTGCCAAAACCCAGATGCTAATATGGCTGTGAATCTGTGATAATGAAACTCAACAACAATTGCAACCAGAAAAAAAAAAGTAAATAACACGAGCGGCAAAATAAAATACCTTTGATATTGCCTCAGAAAGCATCTGAACAGTCAACGCCATGGTTCTGTGAGTGCCATTATCTTCTAACAGGGCAGGCCACCAAACTGTCGGAATCAGCTCCTTCAAGTCCTGCTTGTTTGGCACCTTCCCTGAAAGGAACCCCTCAAAAGAAACTGTAAAATCCTGACTCTTCCACCACAGCACCATCATATCTTGCCTCCTCAGCACCTGGCATGCCAGTGTCAGGTATGGGTATGAACCCGTGTATGGGCACTCTGTCAGAACCAGAGGAGCCACCTTGCAACTACACGAAAGTGCGAGGAACACCTCCTGAAACAACATAGAAGACTTTGGATACTGCAGAAACAGATCCAAGACTTGGTCGAGGGTCGCCCGATCATGCGGCTCCTGTGACCCGAATACTTCCATTAAAAATGATGTGAGAGGGCCCCATGTGATATATTCCAAGTCCGAGTTATCATGTTTACCATCAGGGTTTTCAATTAGGTTAAAGAACTCAGAGATGATGGCACGAGATACCGGGTCAAATAGATCCTTAAGTGGGGCAAAACGCTTGACCCGCCTCAGCTTGCGAAAATAGGCCGAGTCAGACCTCTCCAGTGACTCGGCCTCCAGTAACCGTGTCAAGGAGTGAAGGAGGTACCCCGCAAATCTTCTAGAAGGAGGAGGGGCTTGAAGTGGATTGAACCCTTCAACTGGGTACACAAATGGGTGTGAGCCGAAATTCAAATAACACCTTTCTCCGTCTGAAAGTGAAACTGCAGGATAGTACCCATAACCATTACCTTGGCTTGATACCTTTATGCCATCAAAGGCTACCCCAAGGGACGACCCATTTCTGTAAAATGAGATTTCTCCTTTGTCAAGGTCAATACAACAGCCGATAACATCACCTATGGTCCATGACTGGCCATAGCTCTTTGGGTCCTTATTCCATTTTTTTACACGTTTCCCATCAAAGGCATAAGAGTCATCAGCATCTCCGACCCCTTTATGGTCTGTGAAGGGGCAGGGAAGTGTGGCCCACCCCAGTTGTTGGACCCCGCATGTTTCCAGAACGACCTCATACATCCATTTTCCTCTCCATACGCATGCATCAGCACGTGCACTGCTAAAGGCTGCAACACTCTCTATAAACAAAGGTTCTCTGATTGTCTTGAACTGGCCACATATGCTTGCTTTGTCTATTAGGACCCTCTTCCGAGGCAAATTGTTTACTTCATCATCCAATTCAAACCTTTTTGCTTGGTTCCTTAGAAGTGAGCGAATAAAATCGGTGTCTATGCTGTGAGAAGGGGTAGGGGTCGACTGGTGATGAAGGTCGAGGAGATGTTCAATGGTTCTCTCGACCGATTGATGGCCTATGTTGTCATGGTAAGAAATCAAATGCGATTTCTGAGAATTTCCGTCTCTTGAGTAGTCACCTGAGAGTAGAACAGCTAATCCAGAGGAAAAGGGGCTTATTCGCCTTCCCTCTTCTGCCATTACAGTGGAATCTTCGCAGGATTCCCCTTTAGACGTCTCCACATGTGGTGGTTGTAAAATTCAAGTGCTAATCGATTACTTCCGGCTTAAGTCCGTGAGTAGAGGACCCAGGATAAAGAAAATGAGCTGTCAAATGTTAAAAAAACATGAAATTGAAGCACAGAGAGACTGAACTGATTGAATCAAGAGATGAAAAGAGAAATCCGATAAAGGACGAGTTTAATTAATTAACTGGATTAACGTTCAAATAAAAGAAATGATCAACAAACTGAAAATGATAAAAATCAAATGACGCTCCTAATTGCGAGGAGCAGAAGTCAAAAGAACTTACAGCAACTGGAGTTGCGTGAACTGATTTCGAGGAAATGGAACTATCTGTGTGGAGGCGGCGATTGCTGGAAAGCTAGGGTTTCCTGCGGGAAGAAAAGAGAATTTTTAACTAATAATTAAAATTTGGGGAGGTGAGGCCGTGAGGGAGATCTAGAAGGATGGTGGAAAACTGGTATTCGGTTTTGTACAACTAGTTTACACTACAGCCCTTGAAGTAAACATATTGACATAAACTTGAAAAGGCTATTGTTTCTAAGTGATATTTTAACTATGTAAATATCATTACAAGAAAATATAGGTGAAAAATATTATTTGATATTATTCCAATGTATCATATGGCAAAACTCAATCAAATTGTATAGATTGATTGGAGTAACTAGAAAGCACATATTTAGGTGTATCTAAGTTTTTTTTGGTATCATATTATATTATAAATTTGATCTTATTAAATCAAAATGTTATTTATAATTTGTTGATTTTGAATTTTGATGTTTAGGAATTCAATTTGCTAGTTTATTTAATTATTTATTCATTGTGTTTATCTAATTTTAAACATTACAAGTGTCTAACTAGTTTATCTATAATAATTAAATCTTTTGGATTAATTTGAAAATATTCAGGATGGAATTCAGGGTTTTTTAGAATGATTCAAAATTTAGATTTTTTTCAGTTGGTTAATAATGATGCATATTTAAAAAAATTAAATTATAAGTATACTTTCTGAAAAATAACAATTACATGATAAATTTTGAATTTTTCCCCTTGGAAAATAAATCATTAGAATTGTCAAAAGTTAACATTATTAAGTCATTCCTTCTATTCACATAATTGAAGTTATTTCAAAAAGTCACTTGAGATTATCTTATACTTGCTATTTGTCTCCTTTGCAATTCTTTTGAACCATATTTTAGAAGACCATCAAAGGAGAGAAACATTAAGGTGTCATAATATCATGAGCGCTATTATAAAATTTGTACAATTAATGGTTATCCTGAGGACCAATTGGTAATTATGTCCCTTGGTCGTCCCCCGTGCATGCGATAGAGCGTACACGGACCTCCCAAAAAGCGCAAGCGAACGCCATCTAAACTTTATTCGAATCTCCACACAATCGGACGGATGGGATGAGTCAACAGGGAAGATTCCCGCGCCGATTCGTAAAATATGTTTCGTTACGGCACCTCAGCACCTGCACAGCACCTTCTGCAACTATCAAACTTAGATGCACCTGGTTTATACGTACTTTTCTCTTTTTTCGTTGGTGTATTATTTTATTTTATTTTTTTTTTTTTAATTAGAGGGATTAATTTCTTTTGTATGGAATTAGCATGATCAATGAACTTTCAATCTATCCGAAAAAAATACTGAAAATAGATAAGTTAATATCAATGTAGTTTTATATGGAGATTATATTGAACGAATTTGAGTCAATCGCTGGACTTAAGAAATGGATATTTAATTTAAAACATGTGACAATTCGTATATCGTAAAGCATTAGGTCCTCATATAATAAATACACTCAATCAAATATTAAAAGAAATCAAGGCTATATCCAAGATTTAGGTCTCATATAATAAATAAGAGCAAAATTATGGTGCTTATGCATGTACTGTGCTTGCGCATCTGAATCCTCCGATGCGCATTGAAATTCGTAAAGATTCATGTGCATCAAATCTCGATGCATATCAAAAGATACAGATGCGCAAATACGATACATGCGCAAGCACCATAACTCCACCCATTAAATAAACAGGCAATTATTAATCTGCATTATGTATATTATGTATATGACACAATACTATTCCTTCAAATAACTTTAATATCTGAGGACCTAAACCTTGGATATAGTCTTGATTTCTCACATTTTTTTTTAATATTTGATTGGATATCAGCTACCAAGTTAAACTGTAAAGGAGATAGTGGGTCCTCGTGTTAACATGTTTCAACCTCTTTTTCATCCTGTTCTTTTTTTCTGATATTTGCAATTGATGTACTTGTGGCTTATGAACTTGGTTTATTATTATTATTATGCTATGATTCCCCATCAAACGGCGCCTCGGGTTGCACTATTCATTGACAAAAGCTAGAAATTGGAAGCCACATAAAATATGGCACGTGGATTGGGACGCTCACGGTTTTGCAGAGCAGCTTTTTTACAAACAGATGAATCCGTCTTTGTTCTTTTATTATTATCATATAATAATAATCAAATAGCGAGCTACGTTTATTCATTGGTTGCTTCAATTAAAATAAAATACTGAGTTCGATTCATTCATTGGTTTTGCTTCAGTCAGAAAGATTCATTGGTGGCTTATCTAATTAAAAATAACCAAATATCAGGAGGTCAGAGGTCGGATCCGGATTCGCTGCCACAGTTGTGACGGCAGACACTCTAGTTAATTTGGACGATGGGATTATTTTAAACGATTTTTATTTGACGTAGAGAAATATATATTATAATATTTTTTTTGTGAAGTTCACGTGTAACGTGCATATTTGAATTTTTTTTAAATATTCATGATTTTAAATCATTCTGAAAAAAAATCAAAATGTTGAACCACCCTGAAAATTTTTCTGAATCCGCCCATGTTCGCTACCAACACAACTATGACAACAAATACAAACAGAAAAACAAAAAAAATATGGTGTTACTTGCATCACCTGAAAAACAATTTAACTCTTCTTTTTTTTAATAACAAAGTGAGTTTAACCGTGTCACAAATGCGAATTGATAATTATTTTCTTAGCTTGTTGGAAGACCTTATAAAACTTTCTTTTTCGTTTTGCACAATGTACCCCAAAACCATACCCAATGAACATATATTCGAAACAGTTCAAAAAGTTGTAGAAAGAGAGTGTAGATGATTATGCGTATAATTTTCAAAAGATGAGAAATCACACGGTAATGAGTTGTTTGAAGAAAAAAAAATTAAAACACGTTATGAATGACTTCCAATTTTTATCATTAATTGACAAACAACAAAGACTACAAATAAATGACAATGACCCCCCCCCCCCCCCCCCCAACCATACACACACACACAAAGCTCTTTTGCTTAATTTAATCGCATAATGACCAGACACTTTGTGTGTTTATAGTGTAGTATTTATATTTTGTGGATTTCTAGCTTTAAAAAAATGGTATTTTTAAAAGAAAATGAAGTTAACAAATTGTTCATAAAACATAACATGCTTGCATTTTTTTTTCTTTTTTATTGCATGATTCATTTAATTTTATTCAAAATATATAGTTAATCAACATCAACTGATAAACTATTTTTTCATATATAAAGAAGGAAACATTGTGAGGCATAAATTATATTGATTTAAAATTGATATTGAATTGCATTATTATAATTTACAAATATAATTAAACAACGGTAAATTTAACAAGAGCATTTTGCTATTATATATTGTGTACATCTATTTAAACAATGCTAAATAAAATGTATCAAACAAAACATAAGAGAAATAACAAACATGTTATGCTTTATAAACATTTAGTTAACTAGCTACCTTTAAGTTAATTAAGGGCATTTTTTAAACTAGAAGCTCATAAGAGATTAATACTTTAAACATAATAGTATAAACTTGCAAGGATAATTTGATCTTTATTACATCTAAAATTGATCATTTGATGATAAATGAGCTAATTGAGAGGTCATTGTCGTTAATAGAATAGTTGGAAAGCTCTTTGTCCGAGTTCACAGGACATCTCGTCGCTAAGCAAAAGTTCAAGCGCATTTCACGACACTGCATATTTTTAAAAGGGAGCTGCTAACAGCCCCCACTTATATGTCCCCCTTAAAAGTCCCCTAACTAACTCAACCATTAACTAACTAATTATTTAGTTTGAGTCATTAATTGAGCTCTGCGCAATTAATTTTGCGCTCCGCGCATTTAATTATGTGCTCTGCTCCGCCATCAATAATGTTGCGCTATGCGCAATTAATAATTTTTCCTCCGCCCAATTAATGAAGCTATATTTACCAGCCATTAATGCTCCACTTTTAATGACGCTATATTTACGAGCCATTAATTCCGCCCAAAAATCCTTTTCTGCCATTAATTAATACGAAAGTTATGATATTGCTAGTGCAACTTTTGTAATAAAGTCTTCGTCATTTTAATATAAAGACTTGGAAGTAGTAAATTGTATAGCAATTGTATTGCATTTTTGGTGCATTTTGGTGTAGTTTTGGATTTGTAATATATACAAATTGATTCCTAACAGACAAGTTCAAGTTGATCGTCAGACACGTGTGATTAATCCAAATATAAACTACTAAAAACAAAAATGATTTCTTACCGTAGTGTAAAGACTTGAAAGTTGCAATATAAAGACTTCGGTATTGTAATATAAAGACTTAAGTATTTGTAATATACACAAGTTTGTTCCTAACAGTCAAGTTCATCCTCAAACGAGTCTTTATAATCCAAATATAAACTACTAACAACATAAAAGTTTGCTTGTCGTATTATAAATACTTCAGAGTTGTAAAATAAAGACTTGGGATCTGTAATATAAAGACTTATGAGCTATAATATAAAGACTTGAGAGTTGTAAGTTAAACAAGTTGATTCCTAACAGACAACTTCAAGTTGATCCTGAGACAAGTCTAATTAATCCAAATATAAACTACTAACAAATAGAGACTTGATGTTTCTAACATAAAGACTTGAAGGCTCCAATTTTATTGTAGTTTTGCTGCATTTATAAAATATAAAGACTTGGCTGTTGAAATATAGAGACTTGCTTGTCATAATATAAAGACTTACATGTTCTAATTTTGTAATAGTTTTGCTGTTTTTTTAAATATAAAGATTTGTCTAATGTAATATAAAGACTTAATTGTCACAATATAGAGCCTTGTTTATTCTAATTTAAATAGATGAAACACCCATCCTATCAGAATATTTTATCAAACATGTTCCGTACACTGTAAAAAATACACCAAGATATTAGAAACACACAGATTTAGTGAACGAACCGTTCTCATTTGAAAATGAGAGACTAACTAAAGTTGTTACTCGTACAAACACCAACTTGACATCCAAAAATGCTCACCAAACACGCTAGCTAAGCCAAAACCCTAGTTTACAAGAAGTATAAGAGAGAGACCATTACTGGACAAAGATGAAGGAGGCGACTCATAAGAATAAACACCCCTCTTATGTGCATGAACATTGTAATTAATGAATTAACAGAAGGAAAGAGCAGAGAAAAAAAGATAGCGAACTTTGGTGGGAGGAATGAGAGTGATCCACAGCCTAGAGCTCGTGAGCAGGGAGGCTAGGAGGAGAGCAGCCTCTAGAGCTGCGACATGTGCAAGGAGCTCCTCCTTCCTCTCCTCCAGCGACAACTGAGGCAAATGCGATGACGTCTACTCTGAAGGCGGTGGCAGAGGCGTTTGAGCTGGTGCAACTGCCAATTGGGTGTGATCGTCCATAATTATCGAGAGAGAGAGAGAGAGACGGAGTGACGCGAGAGGGGGACATGAAGATGGGGGTGATATAATTACTCTTTTTAAAATCAATGCAAAATAAATGAAATTCGTAAAAGGTGTGAACTTAATAATTGATCTGTTTTGGTTTTCATATAATTTAAGTGTCATTTGATTTTTCATTAAAATCTATAAAAGAATCGTCATAACTGTATATAATTTACAAAAGTCTGATAACTCTAGAGGGGTTAATAGAATTTCACCAATAGAAAGTCTAGAGTTAAATTCTCAAATTTCAAAAATAAATTTCAGTGGCAATTTCAATACACACAAGTCAAGCAATTCAAAGTAAACAAATAGAGAAAATATTAAGAAATCACAAATAAATGAAGATAGTGACACTTGGTATGATAACGGATTCGACTATCCAATATACTAGTCTTGGAGTCTCTGATCCCTCAACTCTTGGTAAAAAGAAGGTCCACTCCACAGACACAAAAAATATTGTACAAAGGTCAAAATCTAGCTATTCACACTCAAGATAAATACTAGACCCGTAGAGTAGCACAAAGACTTAAATGAAGATAATAGAGAGAATCTCTCATGTCTCACAAAAATTTAGATCTATTTAAAATGAATAATTTGAGATTTGAATCAATAAATATGGCTAGGTTTGAAGCTTTGATAAAGTAAAGGTGGCTACTAAAAGTAGGGTTGAAATAATTGAACAAGAGAGGGAGAAAAGTAGGGAGTTGCCCTCTTTTATACAGCTGGAAAATCTAGCTGATAATTAAAAGATGTCTCATGATATCGTTATAGCCCTATAAACAGAGTTATAACGCTATAGCACAAAAAAATTTGAATGTTGATTTTGTATTTTTCTTGGGTTCATAGCTTTATAACAGTACCATAGCGTTACTTAACAATATGCTAAGTCTGAAACGGTCTGAAAATTCGAAGAGTAATTGGATGTGGTGTTACAATGCTACGATAGCGGTATGTAACGTCATGCTCGGATACTTTTGTACGTATTCGAATTTTCAAGTTGGTTTTCTCTCTTCTGTAACGTTATAACGTTAGTACTTAATCAGATTTTAGCATTGTTTCTTTTTGTCTTGTAGTGTTATAATTGTTAGACTATATGTGCATATTTAACAATTATGCGGAAGCGTGTGTACAAGATTATCAAGATCTTAATCACTTAGCAATTTTACAGGTTATGGTGTAATTCAATTGGTTCACAATATTTCACAAGAAATATAGAGAAAGTAAGAGCAAGAACAAGAAAGGCAAAGAGCACTCAATATAACATGATTTGGCTACTAAACAAGGCCTACTTCCACGAGACACCCGATTTCACACGTGGACAAAACACTATAATAAAAAAGTATTTTACAAAAATGGGGTCTATCCAAAAGGCTCAAAGATCCTTGCAATGAGCAACACCAAAGTTGCAAGTTATAAAAAAGCTCTGATTGACAACACAACTCGAATTAAACAAATCCTTATATTAACTACACATTAGACAATGAAATAGAAGAAACTAGCTCGAATCGATGATTAGATGATCAGACAATGACTATCATAAACTATTTAGTTTTGATGCTTGTTTGAGAAGCCTTTTGTGTTATGTAAGTGCTCTTGAGTGCTTGTAAACTTGAATGATAGCTTTCTTTTACTTTTTAGCTTGGAGTAGGTCTATTTATATAGATACATGGCTTCTCAGCTCTTTAGAATATTCAAAATACGCTCCAAACATTGCAATTATAGTGTCATGCATTACAGCTACAGTACAACCCTTTATAACGGGTTATAACGGGTTTAGCATTTTCCAAAATTGCCATTGATCTTCTCTGTGGCTGATTTTTGAGTCATAACTCATCAGAGACTCATTATAACTCCTATCAACCCGCTATAATGGAATATAACTCATTATAATGCCTTCGTCATGCGTTACTGTAACAGATCTCTCGGTTTTTGTTCAAAAATAGTAATAATTTTTCAATACAAAAAATAACGTGAAATAATTTGCATAGTAATCAATTAAATGTACACAATAACATCCATATCAATATCAATATTGATATCTACGAAATATTTTCCTTTAAAAATTACTATTTGTTTTACTTTGATTTCGGAAAAAAAGAAAATCACAATCGAGTTCACAGTTCTCCCACCGCACTTCCATAGAAAAGGGAACTTTTGGTAATGACGTAGGCTACAGTCCGGCTCGTCTATGGCTCAGTTATCCCAAAAATCCAACAAACTAATCTATTCAAGCCACAGCTTTTCTGTAATCTGGATAAGCTCCACGCTTTAATCTCAGAAACCATCAAAACTGATCTATCCCAATTTCCCTACTCTCAAGTCTCAAGCCTTCTCCCGCCACTTACCGTTATCTCTCTCTCTCTCTGAATTCTGCTTCCTTAGAGATGCACTCTCTCTTTCAGCCTCCTCTCTCACTCCTTCAAAAGACCCATGCTACTTCTTCAACCACCCCAACGGTCCCACCAGTCACTAGCCGCACTTCCGGGCCCGCAATCATAGTCGGTGGCGGTCTGGCGGGGCTAAGTGCCGCCACACACCTCTCCTCTCTCTCTGTCCCTTTCCTCCTCCTAGAAGCCTCTGATTCCTTCGGAGGCCGGGCACGTACCGACTCGTACAATGGGTTCCTGCTCGACCGTGGCTTCCACATTTTCCTCTCTTCCTTCCCCGAGTGTCGCCGTTTGTTAAACTTCCCGCAACTCGATCTCCAACCGTTCTATCCTGGCTCATTGGTGTATGAATCGGGCCGGTTTCACCGTATATCTGACCCATTTCGTCGCCCGTTAGATACCCTCCCGTCAATTTTCAACCCGATTGGTTCCTTAGCTGATAAACTGCTTATTGGGCTGACCCGACTCCGTGCAGCCTCTCTTTCGGACGATGCCATTCTTTCTTCTGATGAACTGAAGATATATGATCAGTTGAAATCGCTTGGCTTCTCTGACTCGATTATTGATAAATTTCTTCAACCTTTTTTTGCGGGAATATTTTTCGACCCAAGTTTGACAACTTCATCACGGCTATTTCAGCTGGTATTCAAGTGCTTAGCATTGGGAGATAATGCACTACCGGCTGGCGGAATCGGGTCAATTGCACAACAACTAGTGGCCCTTTTACCCGCTTCATCCCTTCGTGCAAACTCCCGTGTAGCTTCTATTGACTGTGGCACTGTCACACTTGCCTCGGGTGAGGACATAACCACCGATTCTGGTATAATTGTCGCCGTGGAGCAACCCGAGGCAAAGAAGCTTCTCCCTCAAGTGTTTGGACCATATATTGAATCAGGTACAGATAGCTTGAAGAAACTGACTCGAAGTACGGTTTGTTTATATTTCTCGGCAGACCGGGCACCCATATCAGAGCCCATCCTCATACTTAACGGGTCGGGTCAAGGCATTGTCAATAACATGTTCTTTGTGACCAATGTGGCGCCTTCGTATGCGCCTAAAGGAAAAGTGTTGGTTTCGGTATCTTTGATTGGAGCATATCTGGACCGATCAGATGATGATCTGATAGCTGAGGTTGTACAGGAACTGACAGGTTGGTTTGGGTCAGATGTTACTGACTCATGGAAGCACTTGAGGACTTATCGGATCAACTTTGCACAGCCGGATCAGACTCCACCAACGAAACCGATTGGAAGGGACCCGAGGGTTGATGAAGGACTGTATGTTTGTGGGGACCACTGGAGCTGGGCTACTTTTGATGGTGCCCTTTTGTCAGGCAGGAAAGCAGCCGAGGCACTCGTTAGAGATAGGGGTTTGGTTAAGAGGTGACTTGGCTAATTTAGATTTTTTTTTTCCTTTATACTTTTTTTTTTATTTATCATTCTTTTTTCAGTACAGTGATGTTTATGATCGGTTGTAAATTGTAACAAGCGAACTGCTTAAGAATTTTGAGTTAATATTAAACATATGGTCAAATTTATCATTTAACATGTTCATGTCAGCAGGTTGTAGTTCTATCTCATCAAGCTTATATAATTTCCTATTATTTAACATGTTCATGTCAGCAAGTTATAAACCTTTATTGAGGATAAATTTTGTTTTTCTTTGTTATTGTGCTGAGGCATGAGGACATGAAAGCGCTGAAGCAATGAACATCAAGTGGATATTGAATACCTTTATATGGTCTTTAGAAGTATATTTATAACGGAGTAAGACTATGATAATATGTACAAGCCGCACTCTTTAATCTTATGCAATTTATGATCGTCGGGTTCATGTCAAGATTCGTGCTAAAATTAAAAAAATCACTTAAACCCTCTCTCTTCTCTCGATTCTGCTCCATCTTCGATTCCACTTTCTTTTTTAATTTTGACACGAATGTTGATAAGAATTCAATGATAAAAATTTACATAAGATGACAAAGTGTGTTATATATATATTATCATAGTCATGCTCTTTATAACGTTCTAAAAAATTTGTCTTTGCATAAACTATAAAGTTAGTTGTCGGCGACCAACCATATTACGCTTATCCGAAATAACATTTCTATAAATTTACAAAGAAATTAATAACTATCTTAAACAATCTCTTCTTAAAAAGGCCCAGGAGAATTTAGGAAAAGAATGTCTGAGAATTGCGTTAGGCTTCGAGTGAACACATAATTTTACAAAAATCCGCGCATGCCAATATACCAAATGCTAACAGATACATAAAAAATTGAACAATAAATAAAAACAATCTCAAAAAATACGAGCAGCTGATGATAATTTTAGATTATCTTGCAAGAGAAGTACCGAGGAACCATGTATATATTTGCGCAAAACCGATTCACAGATCACAGTATAAAAGAAGAACTGAAGAACAGTTAATTCAAAGCCACCTTTGCCATGTCCTTTTGATCTCTCTTTTCATGTCCATTTTCTTCTCTACGTTATACGCATTATCATTATTCATTAACCGACTATTGAGCCCGTTAAACTCTTGGCCCAAACCGCATCCCTAGAAAACCAGATTCGAAGCCCAAACACGTACTATCCATCTCCTTTCCAAAATGGGGTCGATGGAGGGTTTAAAAGCGGAGCCCAACGGCGGAGCTCAGGCGATGAACGGCGGCGGAGAAATGATGATGACGCGGCGAGGAAAGTCGTCGGGATCGTCAGCGCTTCCTCTCGATGTAGGCACCAAGGTAATGTGTCGCTGGCGCGACCATAAGATGCATCCAGTCAAGGTTATCGAGAGGCGAAAGATTTCCCATGGTGGCCCGACCGATTACGAGTATTATGTTCACTATACTGAGTGTAAGTATCCATTCGTTGATTTTATTTTTGAATTTGGCAGTTTTGTTATGCTACTTTTATGCAGTTCTTGTTCTAGGGTTTGTTCTAAGGTTTCAGACCACTAAGCTTTCAGCACTTTAATAACAATATTTTCCCTAATTCATCTTTATGAGTGGATTACCCCTTGATCAACTTTGGATTTGAGTCGCCTTAATTTCTCTCAAGTGTCCAAATATTAGCAAACTAGGTCAAAATTAACCTGGTGTAAGTTATTGATAGAAAATTGTTATGAGTTATAACCTTCCCCATGCCTATATTCTGAAGTTCGCAACCAATTAAAACCATAAGTCTTGTATTCTGTGATTGTTTGACAGTGGAAAGCTTCCAGAATTGATCATTTGAAGCTCAAATTTTAATCCAACTCATTTTTTTCCTTGTTCTACGTATAGCTGGATGACTGATTGCATTGGTTATCATTTCAGTTTGTCCCAATAACAATCCATACCTTTTTAATACTGCTGCGAACCATTCTAGTTGTTTTCTTAGGTTATTTAGTATGCCTTTTTGTTGATTCAATGCTGATAGATGTTTAAGTGAATTACTGAATTCTGATGTAAGCTTATTAGATGAACATGCTGAAGTATTCAGTATTCCCTAATGACGCTTGAGATGTATGTTGTAAAACCAAAATCTTACTGTGTTTTGTTAGGGTTTTTACCAGCATATTTTTGTTCTACTGATATAATATCCATGGTTGATTACTGATGTATACTGGTTGTGTTTAGAAATCTGGTACTTGTTTCGGATTATTATTGTCAACCAAGATAGGTTTTTTTTGGTACAGTTAATAGGAGGCTTGACGAATGGGTTAAACTCGAACAACTTGATCTTGATACCATAGAGACTGATATGGATGAGAAAGTTGAGGACAAGGTCTACTTCTTTATTTTTTTTATTTCAATTTATGCTACCATTATTTATTTACTATGTTTTGATGCGCTACAATTGAGCTCTTAAATCTCCTTGAATTACTGGTTAAGGCTGCAAGATAGTACAGGAAGAAGTATAAGTTGGGTCGACAAGTACCTAACCGGACTGGTCATAGCATCCAAATAAGTGCTCCCATTCGGCTGTTTCTTTTGATCTTTGTACCTGAATTGCTATGATACCTATACAAAACCTCATAAAAGCATACCAGCAATCAAGAAAAATTACCAGTATCAACTTCAGTTTATGTATTGTCAAAAGAAATATTGCATTAACATAGCATTATTCTTATTTTGATCAGGCAACAAGCTTGAAAATGACACGCCACCAGAAAAGGAAGATTGATGAGACACACGTTGAGGTATTTTTTTTTTTCATAAGATAAGTGCTTTTCATTTAATGTTCTTTATTCTTCTCAAAAACTTGTTTGCTTCAGTCGTCGTTGAAGATCAGTTGTGCACTTTAGCCTGTATCATTTCATCCTGTATAGTTTTTAGTTATGCTCTGATCAAGTCCAATTTGAGAACCTTACTTTGATTAATTCAAACTGGTTTAAACTACTTTGTCTCAGTTGAGCTTTTAAATGCTTGATTTGATCTGCTTTCTTTCTTGCAACCAAGCATGAAACAATTAAATGACTACAAATATGGGCCAGTTATTTTTTTGTAGCCAGTCTCTGCCAGTGCTCACTAGTACCTGTATGGTCCTTGTACCTCATGTTCTTGGGTTAATCTCCGATAAGCCTGGTGAAGCCTAATCCATTCTTTTACTACCAAATCAACTTGTAATTCCAAGATTGCCTATGTCAACCCTCGTTCAACCCAATTTGTCATTCCACCATGTATCCCACCTGTGCAATCAGCACCAGTTAACATATTTCGTACTATTGACCTTTCATTTTAGGCGGGTCACGAGGAGCTCGATGCAGCAAGCTTACGGGAACACGAGGAATTCACGAAAGTGAAGAACATAGCTAAAATAGAGCTAGGGCGGTATGAGATAGATACCTGGTACTTCTCTCCTTTCCCCCCAGAGTACAACGACACTCCCAAGCTTTTCTTCTGTGAGTTTTGCCTCAGCTTTATGAAGCGCAAGGAGCAATTGCAGCGCCACATGGTTCGTACATAGATCTTTCACACTTTTTTTTTAGACTTTGAATCTTCGGCTTAAATGTATTAAACAGGCAGTTGGGTCATTTATCATGTAACGGATTATTTGATTCATTGGTAGGTTCTTAAGAAAAAATTCCATAAGGGATGCTAGTTTGAAATTTAGATGTTGGCACTTTATTGCTGAACTTAGAATACGGAATACAAATTTCTTATTTTCATCTTGCAGAAGAAATGTGATCTCAAGCATCCACCAGGCGATGAGATATACCGATGTGGCACACTCTCTATGTTTGAGGCAAGTTCTCTCTATGCTTTTCTTTTAAAACAAAATCATTACAATGCTATATCTCACTAGTACCCCAGCCACATTTTGAACATGAATGTCCTGGTCAGTTGGGTAACAATACCTTTTTAGCTACTGATCTGAATCACTTTGCTTTCTCATTTTGTTTGTTCATCTGTTTTGACATTATACATACATTTTCCTTTCTAGTAAATTTTGGCTGAATTATTAAGAAAATTGAATCTCCACAATGGTGGCTTGCAGTAGGGCTATAGTTGGGGTCTGGTAGAATGCATGTCTAGTACCATGCTGGTTAAGGTCTGGTTCAGTAAGTATTCAATAATTTTGCTGAATGAGCCTATAGTGGATTCATTCTTTAGAACAGCAATCATTTTCAGCAGCCAGTATAAAACTTGTAGCATCCAGCTTTTACCTGTGCCAGGGATCTGTAATTTATTTTCACATGTTCTTGCGAGATGTTTGTAGTTTTTTGTTGATTTTAGTACATTTTGGTAGATAACTAATTCTGTACTTGTATAATATAATAACAGGTAGATGGGAAGAAAAACAAGGTTTATGGACAGAATCTTTGCTACTTGGCAAAGCTATTTCTTGATCATAAAACCCTCTATTATGATGTTGATCTTTTCTTATTTTATGTTCTTTGTGAGTGTGATGATAGAGGGTGCCACATGGTTGGTTATTTCTCCAAGGTATCAGCATCTTACATTAGCATTTCCATTTTTAATGTTTAATTGTAAGATTTTAGCTTATTAGTGGTGTGCAAGAAGACATTATTTGGCTAACTTAATTTTCTGCTTGTATATGGTATAACATGTGTCAATTGCATTTTATTAATGTTCGGATCTTTTATGGCCCAGCTTTTCTCTAGCTTAGGCTTCTTTTGTGCCTTACTCTTGGTTTGTTTGCCAATTGAACTAGTGAGGTCGACTTCAGTCCAAGTGGGTTAAATCAAGGCCGACTTCACAATTTAGGATTTATTGATTCTATATCTTATTGAACTGATCTCAATTAAAAACACACAATTGGCGTACAAACTTTTGATCCTATTATCTGAGTACTGATTACATTTTGCATCGTTCTTTAATCTTTTATATTAATAAAATAAAATTACTGCAGGAAAAACATTCAGAGGAATCGTATAATCTGGCTTGTATCTTGACACTTCCTCCATATCAGAGAAAAGGATACGGGAAGTTTCTCATTGCTTTCTGTAAGCTTCACTCTCCTTCCCTAAATATCAACCATTTGTAGCATTTTGGATGCATGTACCATTTTGAATAAAAAAATACTGGCAGATAAAAAATGACTGACCCTTGTTGGTGTTGCTTCGAAATTGCGTATGAAAGCAATTAGTGCTGCTTTATGTAATTGCTGTATACTTGTGGCCTAATTGCCCAGTTGTGTTGAGTACCAATTGAAGCTTATTGTATTCCTATTTGTTTGTAACAGTGAGTAGTAGCATTGGTTCTGGCCAAATATTGCAATTGTTAGTAGAACTATCCAGCTGATGCAGACAATACTATTTTTTCTTCTACAAAGTACTTATCTTGAGTTCTGTGTGTCTCTGTATGGTCAGCATATGAATTGTCAAAGAAAGAAGGGAAGGTGGGAACACCTGAACGGCCTCTTTCAGATCTGGGTATGTTGAGCTACCGAGGCTACTGGACACGAGTCCTTTTGGATATTCTGAAAAAACACAAAGGAAACATCTCTATAAAGGTATATACCACGTCATTAGTTTCCTTTGTGTGTGTTGCTTCACTGCATAATATTTATATGGTTAACAGGAACAAATGGGTTGCTATGTTTGTTCCTCTTTCTTATATTAAGATAGAGAAGGGCATGAATGTGGCAGCACATTTTTAACTGTTATCCTATAAGGATCTTTGCACTGGGAACATCAAGTGCCAACCAAATGTATCAGGTTAACCAAAATTTCTTGTGTTGTATTGTTGGTTTCTTGGTTGGGTGCTTGAATGTTATATTAAGGTCTTGGTGATTGAGAGAGGGGGACAGTTGAGGGTGAGGACTGATTAATGAATGCATGCCTTCTGTTTGTGGCAACATACAGTTTGGGGAAGTTTATTCATTAATAACAAAAGTCCATACACTAACATTCTATAATTCTGTTTTTGATTTTGTAATTAAATTTGTTCATGTATATAGGAGTTGAGCGATATGACAGCGATCAAAACAGATGACATTTTATCAACACTACAAGCCCTGGACTTGATCCAATACAGGAAGGGACAGCATGTAATTTGTGCAGATCCCAAGGTACTCGATAGGCATCTCAAAGCTGCTGGCCGAGGTGGACTCGAGGTTGATGTCAGCAAGCTCATCTGGACTCCTTATAAAGACCAGGGTTAATTTTTTCTCCTTAAAACTTTGTATATTTATTAGCTGTGTTATGGTTTAACGTATTGTATATGTAATATGCACTTCTTGTCTAATGGTCAAGGGCACAAATTTAACCCTTCACTTTGTTTGTCAAATTTAGCTCTTAAATTTGTTTGATCAAGTTGGTCATTGTACTATATGGGATGTTCATCGCCTCCATTTGTCTATATATTCTGGGGAGGTTTGTAGTGACCAAAAGCCCTCGTCCTCTACCCTCCACCTCAATCCCTAGTGCCACACATACACGTGTTTGCTCAGAGAAGCAACAAGTGCCTACATGTTGAGAAGGGGATTTACAGAGAAGACGTACTGAATTAAAAGTTATGTCTTAGGCAAAATGTGAATTTTTTAGATGAGTTTGTGTGTGGGGCTTTTTTAGATGTGAAAACGTTTTGTTTTGCCATGTCAACTTCCAATAATGGCTTTCGATGTATATATATCATTCCCATTTCCACCTTATTGTCGTTCAAAACCGGGTGGCCTGATCCAGAAGAAGATGAGTTGTTGGGACGTGGTAAGCGCAAATGCCTCGGCCGTCGGTCAGCAAAATTGAGGGCCATGTTAGAAGCTGAAATCGCCATTGATATAACCTGAAATAACTTTAGCATGTTTTATTTACCGAGTTATTAGTGTGTGTAATTATTAATTTTATCTGTTACTTATATAGAAAGTAGCTCTTTTTACTTCTAAAAATTATTAGACTGGGTGAATGGTGATAGTGAAGTGCATATTGTCTCTAGTAATCGATATATTTTGTCTTTGTTTAATTGAAAAGTACCTATAGCTGATTACACATGAAGTACCTTTATGGAAGAAGTGGGGCCCTAGTATGTATATTCATGTTCAGAAAAAGATGGTAGTAGAAAACGAAAATATTCTCTCTTTATTTATTTTGTATTGTAGACAACAGCTTCAGCAGTGGTTAGTAATGAGTACTTGAATTATTTTTTACAAAATGCAGAAATAAGGCATAGCTCTGGTGTTTGTCTTACATTTTGTGGCAAATTGGCAATGACGCCGTTTCAGTTAGTCTGTCATTATATAGGTTTCTATGTATGAAGAAATAGAAGTACTTGAAAATTGTTCTTTGTTTCAAAACAAACTTGTGAAGACTTGAATAGATATCCAGATTATCGTTTTAGTATTTAGTTCATTTTTGTGATTGCATGATGATAAATAGGACACGTGCAAAGATGCACTACCACTGTGCTGACTTAAAATGACTTGATTGTATCGGTGCTTTTGTTGGATTTCATCAAGATCCGTTCTTTTTTTATTGTCGGCACAAATTTTGACGCAATCCAATGATTTAAAAAGGCTTTGCAGCCGTGCAGATCTCCCCTCCCGCATTAATTATATATGCAGCCACATATGCATCTGTGGTACCAGACTCAAGTCTCAAAATTCCATGTAGTCTCTTTCAGGCGATTTTGAGTTGTACGCGAGTCGATTTTGGATATATGCAGTACTATGCGGATGCATGTTGCACAAAAGATCTGCACAGGTGAAATCTCCTAAAATCAAATAGGGCTACCAAACAGGAAGCAAACTTGAGACGTTACCCTTGGTGTCCAGGCGCACTTCCACAGCGCCACGCCAAGATTTTTGTTAATTCACGTCGCATACTATATAAAATTTTGATCTCAAAACATTATAAAAATGTAACTTTTGCACTTGGTCGGATAAGCACCACAAGCGTTGCTGCTGCCAGCACCAGCACAACAAATTTCATTTACCCATTTAATAATCACTTAAAGGCTGCTATAGTTGATGTAGTCACCTAATATCAAATTTGTCATGATTGCAAAAGGGTTAAAATGAAGTAATGAGTTACCAGAATTTTCACCACCTAGATAATCCTAAAATAAAATCATATACACCGGATGTTGATCGACCCAGAATTGTTGACCAACTCTGTTTGTTTGTCAATATATTTACAAGTTGGAGAAGATAAACTGAGCTGATTACAAAAATAACCAAATTATTACTTTTTTTCTTTCCAATTGTTTCATTGGAATATCAAGAGAACATTTTATACCTTAGCACAGATACTAGATTGATATATTCCATCTTCACATTGTTATTGATTGAAATGAACAAATACACACATGGGTTATAAAATACTTGCAATAAGGCCATCACACACCTAAACAATTTTAACCAGGACCCCAGACACATCTATTGCAACGGACCCACCCAATATTGGTTCAAACAGTTCTAAGACTTCTTCCTGTGGAATCAAGTGAGGTTGCTCTCAAACTTCAGCAACAGGTCAAGTGCAAACAAAATATAAATTTAGGGGCCTCTTACATAGTTAACCCTAAATTCTATAATCTAACTTAAACTTGTTCTTTTAAGATTCTTCTTCATCATCTGTATCGAGCTCAAGACCTTCGAGGGCCAAGAGATGACCAAGAACCTTTTTCTTTTCTTCCTCAGCTTTTCTTCGCATGATGTCTCTTTTTCGCAAAACGAGAGTGTGCCTCTTTAATGTTGTGTTGAAGAATTCCTTGTACGCAGCCTTCTCTTTTGCCAGGATCTTCCTCTTTTCCTCAGGGTCTACCTGCCATTTTTTAACCATTTCTCATGGCATTATTATTGTGCGATACATTTGTTATGTAGAGAAATCAAAACAGAATAACATTTTCTTTAATAAAGGATTATAGCATACTGCGTTGTACTCTGAGCATTTATTAAATAATGAAGTCTTAGTTAAATTCTTTCTTCTGAAGTTAAATTCAGGCTAAAGAAGAAGATCAAGATACTAACCAACATTAACAAAAGGGATTATCGTACAACATCAGTTGATCAATCATACATGGAACAACTTACCGGTAACATTCATTCTTTTGAAGTTGTTGATTTCTATTGAAATGCATCCATTTCTTTGGTAAATTCAAGAAAAAAGTTAGCTCAACCTCATACAGAAGAACCAAGTTAAGCTGACAATCAAACCAGTTTAGTCCATGAACTTCTCAAAACAAACTAAAAAAGTCCTTTCCATCAGCTGTTATATTAAGTAAAGCGAGGTACATTTTACTTTTCCTAGTAATCAGGCAAAAGGAATAACCTAACTAAGCTTTGCTGAAGCTTTTTTGTCAAACATATGGATCTGTTATATGAAGTCATTTGCACAAAGAATCTTTGTTGAGTACCAACAGGAGTTCTTGAGAAGTTCTAAGAGTAGGTTGATTCAATTAAGGTAGACAAGGCTAAACGGTTCAAGGTCATAGATATCAGATGGATACACTGACCTCCCCCATCAACTGCTACTAGCCTTCTCCATAAAATCCCTTGTTCTCTACAAAAGAGGACTTAAATTCCAAATCATGCCCAAGTTTTGAAATCTTGTGTTCATGTACTTTATTTGTTTACTTTGTTAAATATTATTCTTACAGTTCATTATACGAATCTTAATTTTCTATAAAAAAATGCTCTTCAGCATGCCAAAAAAAGAATCAAATTTAGAAAACAAAACAGGCACTACAGATGGTACCTTAGAACGGGACATGTGGCGTGCACGTAGAGTCATCTCCATCTGTTGCTGTTCAGCCCACGCACTTATTGCCATATCACCTCGTTGGTCGAACGCTTTTCTCTTTTTCATCAACCATTCCACCCATGACTGTGATGCCTGATATATACCAAAAACAAAAGCTTTGTTTAACAACCAAACAATGCAAACAAAACACCAAAACAAACAACAATACATCATGATGATGGTTTATCACAAAGTATAACATTGGATATTACACAGGAGCTCTACTTAATCATCAACAAACAGTCAATTATTCAACTACGCTTAGTTGGATCTCGATTGAACTTTTGCCTCAACTTAACTCGATTATAAAAGTAAATTAAAACTCTACAGGGAAAAAAAATATTAGAGGCAGCCAAAGAGGAAATGACCAATCCAGTAATCAACTTAATACTTTTCTCAAATTTCATAGAGGATTGCATGACAGTGGATACAGAACATTTATCCAGGAGAATAAAATATAATTTAATAAAGAGAAAACTTGTACAATGAATACCTTCATGGGATTGACACGATGCTCCATGTCATACTGTTGTCTCTTTTCTTGGTCTATAAGCAGATCATATGCTGCTTGGATTTTGATAAATCGAGCCTCTGTTGTCTCTCCTTTCTCTAGTGTCCCTCTTCCGTTATATACTGCAAGTATCATTTCAGAAAAAGGAAATATATTACATCTTAGTTTCAAATTTACTTGGAATTATCCTATACAAGGATTAAATGATCCATTTGTGCACATTTTCATAATATATGGCAGCAGGATCCAGACGGTGACAAGGAGCCAACTGGATTTGCAACCTGTCTTCCTTCTCTTTTGTTTTGTGAACGAAATGTCTGGTGCTTCATCAAGCAAGGATAACTCGAGGCTTAATTCAAATTGATGTTTGATTAAGCAATAATTAGGTAGCTTGGATGCTCAATTGCTCTAGTGACTGCAGATTGAGACATGATCGGGTCCCAATTGGAGCTTAATTGAAAACACTGTGAGCAATTGTAAGGGATTAGCATGTTATTTAAAAGGCAAAAACATAGGTGCACCATTCTAGGTGCTCCCTAGGTACTCCAATCAATCCGTTACCATTCAAATGCATCAAGATTCGCACCATATATTTCAATCAAATGGTACGGATTGATTGGAGTACCTAGGGAGCACCTAGAATGGTGCACCTAAGTTTTTGTCTATTTAAAATGTGTGTGGACATTTAACCTACGGAAGAAGAAAAATCAATATTTCAAAAACACATCCAAAGAGAAAAAAATGACAAAAGAGAACTAAAAGGAAAGGAAAAAAAAGTACCATCAGGGTGGTAGAATTTGGCCAATTTTCTATATGCAGCTTTTATTTTCTCCTCATCAGCGTCCCTCTCCAGTTCTTTCATTAATTAAACATAACATAATTTAATTTATTTTCAAATAAATAATCAGTCTTAAATCAAATAACAGAACTGTAAACTAATAAGTAATAACTATACACGAGGTCACATTCTTAGTTCCATAACACAAGCAGGAAAATTAGCAGTACATACCAGCTAATACCAGCAACCATACTTGTTCTTCTTTCTATAGAAGGTATGTTCAGCTATACAGCTTTCTAACTAAAGATTGACTTGAACTATATAGCATAAACTACTTACATGAAAAGTAATATCATGTACCAATTTGTACCACAATCATACTTGCGGCTTACTTTCTGCTAAACTACAGCCTTCATGATAGAGATAGCATTGACTAAGAGCTACACTATCTACATAAAAAAATTACCGAGCGTTTCATATGGAGATTTCTCAGAATTCCAATTTGCGACCCTAGTAAGCATTCTTCTCTGACTGGATCGGTACGAGCCCGACATCCTGGGCAGTTCATCGACAACAAATGAAGAAGAATAAGAGGTGGTAGTCACAAACGAAGCGAAGGAGGAAGGAGGCGAGTGCATCGTCAAGCTGGGAGTTCCATTCAACGTCGCAAACCCTAACCCTAACCCCAGGCGAGCAAAACCGCCTTTTTGGTAATTGATGAAGGAACAAACGATTTTGATATTGCTCATGAGAGGCAAGAACTGGACCTAGGGTTAGGGTTTCGAAGAACAGAGGAGGGAGGAGAGAGAATTGGAGGGAACAGAAGCAGAGAGAGATTCCGTGACGGGACTGAATCAATCAAGGAGACGAGTCGAGAGACCGACACGTGGCAGCTGTTTCTTCAGTTATTTTTTCCGCGAGTTTTCTTTTCTTTTGTTTGCTTGGGAATCTTTTGTGGTGCTATCTGTAGCCGTGAGATTTTTTTCTCAAGTTTGTTACTTTTAGGGTCCGTTCGGAGGAAACCATTAGTGGGATGGAAAATGAGATTTGAGTTGAAAATTACTGTTTGAAAATGGAATTTGAGGCTGCAATTGCAAAAGATTCCGGAAATTTAGATTTCCGGAAAGTACATAACCTGTCATATCCAATTCATCCAATATTCCAATCTAAAACGAACTAAACTAATAGACAAAGTTTGGAACTGGTATAAATAAAATAATACGACGAAATCTATAATTGAAGAGATCTTTCTTTATCTGAAGCAAGCAACTCGATCAAAGCATGTTATCCGAAGGAAGAAGAGATGGATGAGTCGTGTAGCTATCTAAGACTTCAAATTGCTTCCACTCCTGCAATTGAAATGTTATAAAGAGGGACTTTTTCATTTATTTAATAATTTTGAGAATCTTTAAAACAAATTTTATTCAAATTTTGGATTATATAATATATATTATTATGTTACGAAAATATGAAATAAACAATCTTTAATACATTATCAGATAACTCTACATTTTAGTGGGAATGTAAAAAAAAATGTTAGATCATTTGTGTATCCAATAATATACCTATATATTTACTTTTAAATTTTTAATGTATTTGAACTTTTAGATAAAAAAATTTGGCATGATTGTCAAAATAATCATCATCAAGTGAATAATAGAAATTTTGTTTGCTATATTGCTAATCGGAATGACGAAAACAATGTCAATAAACCACCACCAGCAACAACAAAGTATCTTTAGTTTATCATTTCGATTCTAAAAATAATTCATTTGTAATATTACCATTTAAAAAAAATCGGCGTTCAATCACATTGTTAATATAATTTTGTTGTGTTAATTGAATGTCTGAACTGCAGTGTCCCGTGTACTAAACTCTTTAATCTATGGGATAATTTGAATGACTGACTGCTGGGCCCCAGACTTCGGAAAGCAACGTTTTATTATTTTATACCGTAATAACCCGCTCCAGGTAATTAACACCGGAACAGCACCATTAAATCCGAGTTTAGACTCCAAAACCTTTCTCCCAAATTACCCGCAACCGCTAATCGTTCCCCTCCCCGCTCCCTCTCTTCTCTCCGAACGACGTTCAGATCCTCTTAACATCAGAATTTCTACATTCGATTCATACAACATGTCGAGAAGAAACATCCCGATCAACAATACAAGCTGCACCATTTGCGAGATCTCTAATCTCGCATCAATCTGTTCCACATGCGTCAATTTCAGGTGCTTTTAGTTGTGCTAATTTCTCGTCGTTCTCTGTCTGATGAAGAACTTGCTGAAATTGAAATTCTGTTTCTCTTTTACTGTCTTTTGATCACGCGCAGATTGAACGAGTATTATATTCGGATGAAGGCGCTGAAGAGTTCGAGGGATTCCTTGTATTTGAAATTAAGCGAGAAGCTCGAGGCTAGGGTTAGTCTCTACGCACGGCTTCCTTTTCCAGTTTATTTTTACTGCAGTTTTAACTAAAATGAGAATTTAAGTAAAATTGGAAGACAAACTATTTGCTATTTTTCATCAGAACAAAAGTTTGAGCATCATGCATGTTTTAGTAATTTGGTACACTGTGTGTAAAATTCTACTCCTTGGATTAGCAATTATTTGCTTAAGAGTATTTTGTGAAAACATACCATGTGAAGTTCTGCTGAGAAAGTGATGTATACGGACTTGGCGACCTTTTGTTGAACTATTTCTCGGAAATTTGTGACCTACATGTTCTGACATTATTCTCATTGTTGTTCCTTTGATGTTGGTAATTCTGGCCTTAGTTTTTTTATCCTTTTATTGCATTTAATAGAAGAAGGCTGATGATCAACAAAATTGGAGAGCAGCTAAAGCGGAAAATATAAGAAAATTGAAAGATCAGTTGAGAAACTTGGAGAAACAGCTTTCCCATGGTCAAGCTCTCAGCATATGGCATTTGTATCTTAGTTTTTACTTTTTTCTTTGTTTCATTTATGTTTTAATTTGCTGATTTGGATATGTATCTCTTTCATCTTGCAGATAAATCAAAGGTTAAAGAAATATCAAGCAATCTGAAACTAAAGTACGAATATTTGGATGAAGCCCGCTCAACGGTACTTGTAACTTTTATGTAGAATTTTTTAGTAATAAAACCGGTTTAGTACTAGAGTGGAATATAGTACTGGCTCTGATTTGTAAACTGAGCTCAAGTGATACATATCAAGTCTTAAATGTACACTAGACTCCAATTCAACTCAAATTTACCTAATTTAGCGCTCATTTTATGCAGTTGATGCTTAAATGTGACCAAAATATACTTAAGCACCATGACCATGCAATGATACATAAATTTACCTGTCTCTAATGAACTTGTTTCAAAATCTTACTTCAGTTGGAGAAAAATAAGATCGAGTTGTTGGAAAAGTTCTATCCAAATCTCATCCATACTCAAGGTCTAGGACTTGTAAGTTTGATCTATCACCCTTTAATTTTTATTGAAAAAGGAAAAAGACATGAAAATGTTCAAGCTTGAGCAGGACTTAACAGAGCACTTTTTGACCTAACTACAATAGACAACTTTATATTGTGTCGAGGTACTTCTGATCCAATTTAAGTCCGGTCTGAGACATTCGTTATAGGTATATACTACTATTGCCAAATATTTCTAAAGATTTGCCTTACATGAAATATTATGAACAGTACTGTCCTATCGTATATGTGATATGTCTAGTTTATCATTGTTATTCCAGTACCCGACAGTTGGTTCCAACATGAACTTTCTTATAGTAAAGTGTTGTTCTCTTAAATTGTTACAGATGGCAATCACCTCTGAGCGGTTTCAGAAGCAGTCTGTTGTGATCAAACAGATTTGTAAATTATTTCCGATGCGCCGTGTAAGTCCAACCTTAGACTATTTATGTATCGACAGTCTCTTTTAATGCTAATTATTAATCGGTCTGTGTTTACTTTCAATTAATCTCATTGTGCAATGGAGCCTCAAGTAAACCCAATTGTACCTCGTTTATCACGAGTTGGATAATTTAACCAACATATTCAACCCAATCTAGCTTTATTAACCCCTCAATTATGCAATTAGTTTCAAACACTGATCAACAGAAAAGAAGAGATAATCTACGTAATGGGACTGCAGTTGCTGATTAATGAGATGAATTATAAAAGGAAGAAAAAAAAAAAATGAAAGGACAGATGATCAAGTACAAAACAAAAATGACAAGTTTTTTATAGAGGAAGAAAATTTGTTGAACTAATATTATTGGCATCTATTCTATATTTTCTGGCAATGTAGCATTAATACGGTAAATATGACCATGTGATACTAGAAGCCCTGATCCTTTCTTATATATATTTATTAAACACAAGAAGATATATGGATAGCTAGCTGGTAACATTTCCTTGTACCTATCCAAATTATAGGTTAACTCAGATGGAGAGGGTAAGGATGGGTATAATGGCCCATATGATCAAATTTGCTATGCGCGGCTTCCTAGGGGCCTTGATCCCCATTCGGTTCCTTCTGAAGAGCTTGCTGCCTCTTTAGGGTTAGGCTTCTTTCTTCCTAAAAAGATTGAGCATTCTGTTCTAGCTGGTGATATTTGATATTGCACTCCAAACTGGCCAACCGTTGGTATATTATGGTTGATAACATATGTTCATATCTAATTATGCAAAATTGTAAATTAAGTTTAAATAATATAAGATCGCCTTTTTTTTCAGAAGCCTTGATTCATTTTCAATTTAAACCCCATAACAAATTTAAAGAAAAAGTCTTGATTCAGCAATAAAGGAAAAATCTCGATTAGCTTTAAGTATATGAACCAAAGATCAAATTAGAAATTGGAAAAAGTCGACGAGACAAAGAGTAAATTTTAAGATGTAGATCATGTTGATTTAGTTTATTTTTAAAGTTCAAATTTATTATTTGAATACAGTAATCTGCACAGCATCTTTTCTAGCACATTCAGTGTTGAAATTAAGATCTCAATTTGTCTCTCCTCTCCCTCTCATTCTCTCTTATCTATTTCTCCTTTGTGGCTCTGGCATAGGTACATCGTGCAACTGTTAAATCTTGCAATCCCTGCCTTGGCTGCTCCCTCTCTTCATAATTCAGGCTTTGCGGTGAGCTTTTTATTTTACTAATGTGACTTGTATTTGGTTGGCATTGTGAAGTTAGTTTCTGTCGCAGAAACTGATTCAGTTTTAAGAAAACAGTTGTTTCTGCCTGTTTCGTTGCAGAGTTGTACCAAATTTTCTGGTTAAATACTGGTACTAAAGTGTTTTGTGGTATTTTTACTTATTTGTATATATGATATAAGGTTTGTTATATTTTTTCTTCCATAGTTCTGGCTGATTGTATTGATTTTTTTAAATATTTTATTTTGTTGATTTTCTTGTTATTATTTTAGGGTTCATGTTCACGTGTATGGCAAAGAGGCTCGTACTGGGATGCCAGACCACCTTCTCAGAGGTATCTCAACTGATTCTCATCTAAATACAAACTTATATTTGACTTTGAATATTTCTGTACTATTTTCACAAGGTACTGACACAGCACATACCTATACATGGCAGTTTGGTTCTTGAATGAGTTTGTGTTATTTTATTGTTTATATCTTGTTGAAAAAGGTGTCTTAAATTTTCAGCAATATAAACAACTGATACATATTTAGTATCTGAAGATCCATTTGAGTGAATGCAAGAGATTTGCCAGAAAAAAACACACATGCATAATTGTTCTGATGAAAATTCAAATGTCATCCTGCCATCACTAGTTATGGACTATACAGAACGGAACAAAACGGTACTAAGAAAACTTTAGGTCTCAACTCAACTGATAAATTCTAAAAGTTAAAGCAACTTAAAAAACAGGAATGGCTTGAAACATCGAGTTTTTATTTTATTTTATTTTATTTGTAGCTTATTACTTTAATTTCTGTGCAAACAACAGCAAAGAGTATCAGCTCTTCATCCCGAGAAAGAGCTTCTGCTCATCCGCTGGCGACAACTCATGGTCGGCAGCTGAAAAAAGCTCCACCAGCTCAAGCAATTTCGGTGTGTCATCTGTTGAATCAGAAGAAAGAACCTGCTTACTGGACAGCGACAGGAATGGCAGCTTTAGTTACTCCTCAGCTTCTCTCCACTCCATCGAGTCCCACAAGGATTTGCAAAAAGGGATTTCTTTATTAAAAAAAAGCGTGGCATGTATTACAAATTATTGTTACAACTCGTTGGGTTTGGAGGTGCCTCCAGAAGCTTCTACCTTTGAGGCCTTTGCAAGATTGTTAGGTTCTCTCTCTTCTTCAAGGGAGATTCGGTCAGTTATTTCTAGACGGACTCCTTGGTCAAGGTACGTAATTGGTCATGCTTTAAAAGTTTTGGCCCGTACAGGGTGATCCGTCACTGTTTCATATACTACCTTAAAAAGTTGTGTGCACTCTGGAGTGGAAATGAACTAACAGAACAAGTCTAGGCCTAAAGCAAGTTGCGTGCATTTCTCAAATTGTTGAAAAATGGTAGTTTTTACTTGAGGAAGTTGACTTGGTTGGTATATTGCAGGCTTCCCTTAGTAAGCCATTAAGTTCCTAATTGTTGAAAGTAACCATGAATTATGTTTGGCGGATTGCCCGACTTAACTGGAAACTGTGTTATCAAGCTGCAATTTTTTCCAATATTTGCTGATTTAAAACATGCTTTTGCCTCAGTTAAATACAGCAACATGCATTTGCAGCAATGAACTTTAACACGTCTAATTTCCTCTTCATTATTGATTTTTCATTTCATAGTGGGTTTCATTTCTAGCATACCCCAATTTATTTGGGAATGCTTTGGTTGTTGGATTATACAAGTGAGCACCAATTCAAGTGCCCCAAGTCTCAATCAAGTTTAAATAGAGATTGATTCTTCAATGGACTAAATGATCCAGTGTATTTTTTGGTTCCTAATGAAGATTGAATTTCTTTGTTAAAAAATGTCAATCTGAATTACCCTTTAAACAGATCTGACAAACAAGGTCATCAGCTGAATCGATCAGTTTGGAATGTGAATTCTGGAATATCATCTATTACTGGCTTATCAGATAGCTCCCAAACTATGGTAATCCGAGGACAATTATTTTGAGTGTCATACTTAACTCAGTTAAACTACTTGTTGATGGTGTACTTGTACTGCTTGACCACAATTTATCCATGTTTCTCTCCTTAACTTCTTTGGTGCTCAATTTACCAGTTGAATGTTAATTAGGCTGATTTGGTTAAAATGAGAACTGGTTAACCTCTATTTTGAAATGGTCTAAGGCCTGTTTTTCATACTGGGGCTTTGATGCACAATCAAGAGCACAATTAAGTGAAAGATCCATTCTGAAATTGTTGTGGTTACGCGGAATATGTACATGACAAATAGGCTTGATTGTAAAATTGATTGGTTTTAGCTGACAAAATCATAATAGGGGGAACTGGTATCCTTTATGTTGGGCTTAACCTGAACATCTGTAGTACAAGAGCAGATCTAGGCATAGAGAATGGGGGTGAAAGTCCATCTTTTTTCTACCACAAGTATTATCTTCTGATTGTTGTGTTAAATACTTTATTTTCTTAAGAATATCTTTATTTGAACCCTAATAAATTTGAATAATATCTCATTATTGACCCCTATTATCAAATTTGTATGGCGTAGTTAAAAGTTGTATATTTATTGAACTTCATTAGAAAACTTTTTTGCTCTGCCTATGCTGTTGTAGAATATTGGAAATGGCTGTTTCTGATATTGGAACTAATTGAAACAGCGAAACTCAAACTATAGAGAGAACAACCTCGCTCGCTCTGCCACAAGCTTTCTTTATTCGCCGGAGATGACACAGTATAGAAAGACTGAGAGCATAGCAGAGGAATGGGATATAATTGAGCACCCCAAGTATCCCCCGCCACCGTCTCAAGTTGAGAATGTCGAGCACTGGACGCGTGCGATGTTTATTGATGCAACTGCTAATGCTAAGAAATGAGTAGCCTCTTGTTAATTATTAGAATATTAGGTTAAGCATGTTCGGTTAGAAAAAAGGAAAAAAAAAGATGGAAAAAGAAAGGAAAAGAAAAGGTTAAGTTTGTGAATGTTGCCTTGTACAGAAAGCGTGACCATTGTAAGTTGAAAAAAAATAGAAAGATGCTAGGTGGGTCAGAATGACTTCTAATTATGCTCGATGGGCGTATAAGCATGCAATGGAAATACTGAGATTTGGTTGCTTTAACATCCAACAATATATTTAAGAAAATAGTTCTCTATTTCTTATCATTAAAATTTCTATTCAAATGAAAGTATACTTTCTTGTAACCAATAAATAGTTCTCCGTGAATTCATCCAATTTGGTTGCTTTCATGCCTTCCACAATAGCCTTACTATTGGAACGGAACGACAGGAAATAAGAGAATTAATTTCTGTTAAGTCGTTGAAATGTCAGCTTTTCATCACCACATTTTTTGTTTGGAAATTCATAACAGAATTCTACAAACTGTTTGATTCTCATCGACTATTAAACTGAACCGGATTATGTCAAATGATTAAGCTTCTGATATTTCGCGAATATACAGAACATGTCCATAGAAAAGTTCTGTGACGTCGCTTATTTGAACTAAATCTAGCTAATGTTATAGACCATTTGTAAAGAAGCGGGCAAGAGTTTAATAACTAACCTAATTTATTAATAAGTCAAAGAGATACCATCACCTTTCGCCATTTGATTTCAACTTCCATACGAATTAATAAGAAGAAAAATAGAGCTCAAACAAAGACAATGTTTCAGTTGCATTTAATCTAGAGCTTAAAGTTGAAGCATATACCTAGAAAACGGTTCAAGGAATTTACGAGTTCAAACTGGATTACTGGATTGCTTGAACCAGACAATGCAAAATCATTCATGCGTAATCAATTTGCACTTTCTGAATCGAACTGCTCAAGAGAATCACTAAAAATGAATCGAACTGCACTTGGAACCCTCTGCCTAATTTCCGGTACCAAAAGGAAAAATAGGAAGGAGAAAACAAACCACACACTCCCCCACCATATCATACATGGTCAGCAACTATGTAGATATGATAATATATATAGCGGCTTGCCAATGAATCCATAAATAAATATCAGATGTAACTAAAAAGTTCGTCCAGTACATCCTAAAAAGAGCAAGCTACTACTCAGTCTCCGTCCAAATACAGGATCTAGAAATTAAACTCGGTTCTCAATTGTAATCTACCAGTTCCTAAACCAGTACCAGTACACCGCAATTATCTCCATATTACAAGCATTAAAATCTAGATACCACTCCTGAAAAACATATTTTACCAAACAACAGGGAAAAGCCACCATCTGGAGGTTTTCCTAATGTGACCTGAAAAAGAAACAAAAATTACATATAATCCATAAGCAGCAGCAGCAGACCTGTTGCAATCTGGCATGACTATGGAAACGTTAAATTGAACGGAGATCAACAGAATCGACACGAGAAACTAAAATGAAGAGAACTGCTAATAACTCGGGATAGTACATCACATAGCATTTCCGACTTCAACCATATCCTATTTTTCCTATTTAGTACCATTTGAACTAACTAATGGTGTTGCTTTGGTCTGGTGACACCAAAGAGGTTCAGTACCAGCCATCTCAAGTACAGCAACAACAACACTGAATAAAAGAATACTGATCAGACCAGCACAAGAGGAAGAGAGGGAGGAGATACCATATAACCACAGAACATGCACAGATGCTTCATTCTTTGGCAGCCTTGGCCCGAGCAGCAAGCTTAGCAGCAACAGTCTCCTCTGAGAGAGGTAGATAATAGATCCTCGGTACAGTCTTGGTCTTCCTGAACAGGTCATCTAGTGTCACCACTGCCGGCTGGGGGTCAGTCTTCTTCAGTGGAGGTGGCGGTGGAAGCCTCTCCCTAACTGGCTTGGCATTTCCTGAGCCTGCAGCTGGAAGTGGAGGTGGTGGTGGCAGTTGCACCTGCTGTTGCTGATCGCGTGGTGTCGAATTCTGACGAGAGAAGGCAGGCTGTTGTGCAACCGGCTGGCCTGCAGATGAGGGTTTTGGAGTGGTTGCAGTGCTGATGGTAGGTGGCGCCACAACTGCAGGAGATTGAGGTGTGGCCTCAAGACACTGCTTGACCTCTTGTGGTTCCACAAACTCAGCAATCAACTGGTTCCCGCCATTAGGTGGCCACTGAAGATTGTAGACCGCATTTCGGGTGGCTATGGCTTCTTCAACAGATGAATACTGGAAGTGAAAATAAAGGGAAATTTCACATGATAATTGTAGAAATAATTAACCTTGATTAGCTAGTAAGTGAATGTTTACGAATTCTGTTTTCAGAACAAAATACAAACATGATCAAATATCAGTTTGGATTGCAACTACTCGCCAAAATATAGAACTGGTACCAGTAAGAGCAGACCAGTACGAACTAGTCTATTATTTTAACAATCGATAGTTTTGACCAAATTTGTGTATTTTTGTTTCAATTTCAGTCTTGGCTTGTTTGATATTTACTGCCTGAAGCAATAAATGACAAAGAAAGCAAGCAAATTTGGATTAGAAATTAGAACTTGATTATCAGACAAAACATAATTGCTAATCAGGAAACTTGATATAGATGATGAGTGCCACTTTCCTCAGTTATTGGAAGAAATGGTGCACCATCTACAACCAGTATGGAAACATACCGTGACATAACAGTGGGTCTTGATATGGTCCATCCAGAAACTGGAAACAGAGCCAGTTGTGCCAAGCAGTTCTTGTACTGCTTTCAAAGTGAAAGGACGCACAAATCTGTCAATTCTTAGAGAATTTGTGGCAGGCTTCTGTGGCGGTGGAACTAAAAAAATTCACAGCATTAATCATCCAAAGCAACAAAAAATTAAGCAAGATAATAACATAGGTACAAGCTTGGCTAAGAAATACTAGCTCCCCTACCAATAGAAGCACATAATCCTCAGTGACATTCTCAACCTTCTAACACATACTTTTGCTAGAATGATTCCCAAAAAAAATACCCACCTTGCATTTGTTTCAATACATGACAAAGGAGGCCCAAATACCTGAGAAGTTGGGACAGAGGGCCATAAATAGAATTTCTATCTTCTAAAATATGACATTTAGAGATTACATATAAGAAGGTTAAAAGATTTACAAAGTACCAGCAATGCGCTGTTTTATTTTTTAAAACCATGTGCATACACATGACACATGAAATTACACTTTATACTCTGTCAGGACCTTAATAGCAACTCAATAAAGCCAAACGTACAATCTGGCCTCCCTTTGAAAAGGGAGGGGTTGTAAAAGATATCACAGGCTTCAAAGTTCAAATGCGCCCAACTGAAAAGTCAACATAAAGAAATATAACAATCAGAGTAGCTTAGGCTTACCTATGCGCTCCTTGGGAGAACCAGTGCTGATGTTTGAGTCAGAGCGGTTCAAAGTACGTTTTGGTGGAACAGGAGGAGCTGGGTCTTTGGGAGTGCTAGAGCTGCTCAAGTTTGGCAAATCTGGCACTTTCACAGATTCTGAGTTCCAACGGCGCTGTCTTTTAAAGTTCTCACTACTGTTTGGTGCCACCTCTTGAGCTGTAATTCAGCTTTATTTAGATTTTTTTTCAAATTCAGAACTTCAGAGTTCCATTTCTTATATCTAGTTGATGAAAATCCAAATGACAAACTTTCAGGATATAACATTACTATAGAAGCAACTTTTACCATGATATAAAACAGCCTGCCTTTAATTTACTAGTAAAACAATGTTGTCCACTGTTTTGTGCAGCATACACTTGCTTTGTTCTACAATTTCCGTAGCATAGTAATTAAATTGGGTAAAAGAAATGAACCTTCCAGCTTTCTCTTCTCGGATGGAGCTACCACAGCTGGTTTGACTTCCTCTACAGTAGCAGTACTGTCCATCTTATCAGTAACAGCAACCATGTTTTCAGAATTCACTTCTTTTACCATATCTTGGTCCTCACCACCCACTGACTCAACCGGAGGCTTACTGCTGTCAGTCAAATCTTCTTCCATAGAGTCATCACCTGAGCTCCTGTCTAAGTTCAGTTTCTCAGGGGACCCACTGTCAGCACCAGCAATGCTGTCTATGTTGTTATTATGGGTATTTTCATAATTTTCTCCCTCCAAAGAGGAAGTCTCGGTCTGGTTTTTGACCGTCTTTTTGTTCTTGTCATCTTGTATGTCCTGCTTAACCTCTACTTGTTTTTTTAAATCAAAATTATCAGCATTCAAGTTATCCTTTAATTCGTTTCCTACATTATTACACTTAAAAGACTCATTACTATAAATTGACTCACACTTTACTTGGGACCCTGTATCAGGCCCCACCTGTGATACCTGTTTGTTGGGCTTGACCTGGCCAGGCGTCACTTCCTCAGCACCTTTCAAATCTTTCTGGGGAATTGCGTCAAGTGGGTCGGAGGCATAGATGGGCTCCACACCCGCTTCCTCGGTTTTCAGTTCCTCCTTTTCAGTTTCAGTGTTTTCTTTCTCCTCCATTTTAACATCACTATTTTCAGCCTCGTTTGCTTCAGGGGCATCTATGGGAATTTCAAACATCTCTTCTGAGCCTGATTTGGTATTTTCTTTATTGAACAGCACCGATGCTTGCTCCACCATTTCCATTTGATTTTGGTCAGCCGGAGAGGCTTCTTTTACTTCTACTTCTTCAGCACCTTTCAAGTCTTTCTGGGGAATTGCATCAAGCGGGTCGGAGGCACAGATGGGCTCCACACCCACTCCATCGGTTTTCAATTCCTCCTTTTCAGTTTCAGTGTTTTCTTTCTCCTCCATTTTAACATCACTATTCTCAGCCATGTTTGCTTCAGGGGCATCTATGGGAATTTCAAACATCTCTTTTGGGCCTGATTTGGTATTTTCTTTACTTAACAGCACCGATGCCTCCTCCACCATTTCCATTTGATTTTGGTCAGCTGGAGAGGCTTCTTTTACTTCTACTTCTTCTTGCTGAACTGGAGGGACTTCTTTCACTTCTTCTTGTTGAACCAGGGATGCTTCTTTTACTTCTTCTCGTTTAACAGGCGGGGCCTCTTTTACTTCTTCTTCTTCTAGTTGAACTGGTGGGGCTTCTTCTACTTCCGGATCATTACTATGGATTGGAGGAGTTTCCACCAGTTCTTCCTCTTCAACCTCTTTTTCATTTTCAACTTGGGGGTTCATTTCTTCACGCAGGGCTTCATCAAGGCGCCTCACCAATTCATCTTTCAAGCCTCTTACTGGAAGCTTCCTTTTCTTAAGTTCATCCTTCAGTTCGGTGACCTTCCATTGGTCAATTGGCTTGTTTTTAAAAACAACATATGGGGAAGGTGGCATCTGCATAAACAATCCAAATTTTAAGATGCAGCCAACGTTTCAGTTTTCGAAAGTTGACAGGTTTTAGTGGTTATTTGCAAAAGAAGAGTATCAAATAACATGAAAAAAAAAAATCCCCCTTCTAAAACCCTAACCTTTCAAAATTCCTCCTGAATCCCTATTTTCGAGCTCTAATTACTATTCTTATCCCAGATTGCGCTACTCCGAACATGGAATTTGCACGATTTGGAAAATCGACCATACCAAAGAAACGATTCCACGTCACGAATAGCTTCAGTTATTACAGCGGAAGAACGAGATTAGAAAAGGATATTAACTCAATCCCTTGATATCATCTCCATACAGAAACGTTACGAAGAGAGAAAGAGAAAGAGAGAGAGAGAACGATTACCGTGAGGAGACCTCAATTTTCGCCTGCTGGAGATAACGCGAGCGCGACGGAGATGGCGAGAGGAAAAAAAGAGAGCGAGAGAGAATTCGTTTCAGATGGAAAGCAAAGGCTAGGGTTTCTGATCAACCAGAATCGGCGACATCGGCCAATATGCACTGTTGCGTATGATATATAATAATAATTCCTGTGGTACAATGATATATTTAGATATATTGATAGAACACTTGTGCAAATGCGCTAATCCAACCGTTAAAGTTTCATCGAACGAACATAATCACTAACTTGAAATTATGTAATACAGTTCTATCGGAACCGTCGGTTTGTCACGTTCCATTTTTATGGTGCTCGTTGTTACTTGTTAGCAGCTGGAAATCCCAAATTGGGTCGCATGTTTGTGCGAATTTTAGTTTGTTAGCACTGACCAATCAGCTTATATTATATAAACGGAGCTGATACGTAGATATCATATTTGATATCAATTATTGATATCGATTTTATTATGCATCTTTAGTTGAGTTATTATGCATATTATTTGATTTATTATGCATGTTATTTTTTGTGATGAAATAATTATACATGTTGTCGATTTTATTATGCATCTTTAGTTGAGTTATCGTGCACATTATTTGAGTTATTATGCATGTTATTTTCTGTAATGAAATAGTTATGGGATAATTTTTTTCATGCCACTTAAAAACTTGGAAATCTCAATAATGTCATTCAAAATCGATTTCTTTCGTTTTTGCCATCCAAAAACTCTGCCAGCTACCATATTTGCCATATTTTATTTTTTAATCATTTTTGAGGAATTAAATTTTTTTTTTATGATAATGACCAAAACACCCATCTTTCGAATGAGTCGATTCAGACTCACGACTCAGAATAGATTTGACTCGATCCACTTACCTTCTCTCTCTCTATTCGAGTCACGAACCCTAGTTCCTCCGCCTCCACCGGCATCACCATCACCATCCTCTTGCATGAGCCTCGTTTTCGACCCTCTTCCTCAGCTAAGTCACTAACCCTAGAACAAGGACCTGCTCCACTCCTCCTCGCCCTAGTGCTTGCTTGCTCTGCTGCGATCCGAGGTTAGAGTTTGTGTATGTCTTAGTGCTAGCGATATTTGATAGATTTTGTCTTTGTTTTCGTATTGTATTGGCAAGGACATTAGATTTTTGTTATTTTTCAGGGGATTTTAGTTTCTACATTGTGATTCAATTATACTAAAAGTAGCAATTGTTCAGTAGGAATTCTCCATCAAACCTCTTCATATACTGGAAGCACGATTTTGGAACTAAACTCGAATTTTGTTAAATTGCAATCACATGTGATGCACAGTAGATACTGGTATTGATCTCCGAATACCATTGTTGGTTCAACATAACATGTTTTTTATTTCAATATATTAGTCATATTTCATCTCGATGTGTATAATATGGTCGAGAGGAGCAAGAGCTCAGTCGGCTGTTACTGGCTCATAAGGTGAATGGGATCATAAGGCTGCAAAATGATAATAAATCAGTTGCTGTTATGAATGATAAAATGTAATAAATTAGTTACTGGCAATTTGATGGCTAACGAACCAAGTATAGCTCCAAAAATTGCATAGTTAATTGGTTTTGTTCAATTGATGGCTAACAAGCTCAGTTCTAATTAATTGATTTTGTTCAATTGAATCACAGTTAATTAGTTTTGTTCAATTGAAGCACAGTTAATTGGTTTTATTTTTTCTTGTGTTAATTGCAGACGTCACACATGTTAGGAGCTGCTTTTGGATGAACAACTTGGCTTTGTTGAATTGAAGCACAGTTAGGAGCTATCTGGCTTTTATTTTATCTTTTATTTATGAATTTATCTATGTATGCTGGAATGGCTTGTTCAAATAATTGTGCAATGCTAGAGTTCTTTGATTGAAATCAATTACTCTCTAATTTAGTCTTCTTTGATTATGTAATGTGTTAGTACTAATGAGATATTATTGTGCAAGGTCATAGTTCCGAACATGAGCTCAGAATTGAGAAAACATGCTTCAGTATCTTAATGGATTCTAGTGTACTCCTAAATGTAACTTGCTTTCAATTTTATCTGATGTTTTTAATTTGACAAAAAGAACATGAAGGTACCAAGCAGCTTTGATTATGCCATGCTTTCATGTTGCAATCATTTACAGAAAAATACTAACAGCAAAGTACTAACGACAAACAAATGCTCATGAATGTCTGATCAAGCATATTAATTGTATTCCTCAAAAATACTATAAAATTACATACAAGCTATAACAAACATACAGAGCAATGCGAAAGACCTATCTAATGGAGATGGAAATACAAAGTTTATCCGAAGTAATTATCCACCGTAACCGTTTACATTTCAATTATTTCATAATTACAAGAGAATAGACATACAGGAAAACAACCCCAATTCAATTTCATACCAGCAAAACAATTGAAAATATAAAAAAAAACTAAAACTCAAATAAAAACATAATCAGGAGTCCTGAACTGAAAACAGTAAACACATAGCAATTGAAGGTGATTCTCCATTTACAAGTATGGTCAGTGACAAACACTAACGACGATATCAACATTTCATGGCATGCAAATCCTTCTCTTCATGTCACAAATTGCTAGAGTGGGCGCTATGCTTAGTTGGTTGCGGAAATTGATAGAGTGATGCAATTGTGCAAGTTGAGATGGATTTGTGTGTGCGATGCATTTCTGCCTGTGAGAGATCGCACAACTAGCTAGGGTTCCGTTTTGTTCGTCGGTTGCGGAAAGAACGGTGGTTCTAGGTTCCAGCGACAGATCGTGCGAGAGAGATGGGAGATAGGTGATGGCGGAGGGAACTAGGGTTCAGGAGAGAGAAGAGGAGGGATCGACTCTTGACAAGCTGATAGAGTCGAGTCTGAGTAGAATAGATGGATTCATATAACAGGTAAAAGTTCAGGGGTATTTTTGGCATTATATCAAAGTTTGTTTTTAAAAATCCCTCAGAAATGATTAAAAAACAAAATATGTTAAATATGCGAGGCGACGTAATTTTTGGGTGGCAAATATGAGAGAAAATGATTCCGGATGGCATTTGTAAGATTTCTCTATTTTTGAGTGGTACATGCAAAATTTTCCCAATAGTTATACATGTAATTTTTTGTATTGAAATAATTATGATATAACATGCATAATAATTCAAATAATGTGTATTATAACTCAGTTAAATGATCATAATAAAATCAGTATCAATAGTTGATATCAAATGTGGTATCTACGAAACATTATCCTAAGAGAAAATATTCGCAAATGAGTCTCACGTGATAATTAATTAGATATCTTCAAAAGATTTTGAATAAGTTCAAACTATGCACGTTGATTCCGTAAGAGATAATTAAAAATAATAAATTTCGAGATATTAACAGATTTTGTTATATTAAAAAAATGATAAAATTAGAATTTATTACATTGGAATTAATTGAAATATTCTTCCTTTGTCTATTCCCGATTTTTGAAAGTCTAAGAGTAATATTTTTGTTACTAAGTTTTAACAACATCATACCTGCTGGCTAATGCATGGTTCCGTTCGCAAATGATTTTTCTTTTTGAGTATTATTTTTGTTTTTTGTTTTTTGAAATAAGTGGAAAGCGCTCATCACTTCATTTTCTTAACAAAAACGAAACATACATGACTCAAACACATCACCAAATCACCAATCTAAACTCACTGTCACTATCTATATATATCTCTATCTATAATCCATATATCTATATACTATCTAAATCCAATAAAATGTCAAAAATAACATATAGCCCTTTGATTAGATTGAAACACAAAACACCAAACTAGAGAAATCTCCTCTGGTTCCATACAATCATCATCACACACAAGACAACTCTATCTAAATGAATGATATTTGAGCCTCAGCACATCTAGCAGTCCCAACAGGGCTTCTTGTGCTTCCACCAACCGCCGTCTCCGCTGCTTAACCAACTGTCGCTTCTGAACTAAAGTGAAATCTGGCCCAAGATCGTTTGGTTATATCTGTACCTCACGATCCCATATCACACCTCGTTCAGAGCTTGGGCGTGCTCCGCACACTTCCACGAGTAGATTGTCAGTCACACTCATCCCTCCCAACAAATACGATCAATCCCGACTCCCTTATCACCTCTCTCAATCTCCCTAACCAACACTCCATCAGATCTAACCCTCGTATCATTGATCAACCTCTAATCTGGACTCAGTTATTTTTATTTTTTAACAAAGAAGAACTCAAGTATTTTAATTTTTTAATTATTAAAAGATAACTTTCATACAAAGACTAATTTTGTATTGATACATATATACCAGACTAATTCTGTTACATATCTAAATTAACTTCATTGCATTATTAATAATTGCAAATTAACTTGATTGCACAATTATTGATGACAATTTACGATTGTGATTGATTTGTGTTTAAATTTTTTAAATTGATTATATAATATTTTCAAAATAAATTTAATAGTTACAGAAGTTAAATATTAATTCAAAAAATTAATCACTAATTATCATTAAAATGATCATTAATTATCATTAAACAAATAATCACAAATTATCATTATAATATTATAAATTCTAATAAACACTAGGTGCTTGCGCTCCGCCAAATTTGAAAATTGTTGGATTACCCTGATTTCTAATAGTTGTAGGAAGAGAGGAATACAATTATACAACAGATAAAAGAAGGGTAAAGGCCCTGATTTCTAAACACACTGATTTCTATACACCCTGATTTCTATAACTACATAATGAAAAATTCCAACAAATCTTTATAGATCCACAACACAAAGTAATGCATGAAGTCTAATTTCATATGATCTTTTTTTTTTCTTTTTAGTCTAGCACTAGGATCTCAGTTTCAAATCAAATCTGTGTAAATTAGGACTGAAAAGTGTTCAAATAATCAAAATCAAAATATTTCTTGTATATTGGTTCATTTATGCCTTTCTATCATCCTATGTGTGTAATATTAGTGTAAAGAAGCTTAAAATCAAGTTTTGAAGCCTTCAAAATCCAGCTAACACCATCGGTCTCTTTTTCGATTTTGGTTTAGAGGCTGTCAGAAATTTGTTATTTTTCTACAGACATCATTTCAAGTCCAAATCAAATTCTTTCTTGTAGATATGTATAGTATAAATTTTCCAGATTTTTCCTAAAAAATTTCAATCAACAAAAAAGAAATTATGACTAATTCAATGTCAGCTTTAAAAATAAATGACTGACAATAGAACTAAAATACAAAGAATAGTTTTACTGATCGAAATAAAGAAACTTTTATATTGAAAAGCTTCTCTTGACTTGTTTACATAGTTATGAACTTCAAACTCCATGTCAGATTGTCAGCCACCAAAAAATCAATTTGTTAATGAAATTGAGACATCAATTCTAATAAATAAAATTTGGACTATGTGTTATATGATTACTACATGTCATGTACTGTCGTCCAATATTACGAGGAGTAATATGTGGATATATCGTGAAATGTGATTAATCAATATTCAAAGGTATTATACGTATTTTACTAAGATTGTGGATACGAATGCATATAGAATTAAAGTAAATTAATTATATTTGTTGATGGACCGATTATGATTAATTAAACTATATATTGGTGTTGATGTAAAGTCGGAAATATTGTTTGAGCTAAATCCAACACAAGTTGGATCAAAGCCCAAGCAAAACAACCCAAACGCAAGTCTATTGCGACCGCAAGAAGAACATTTGCTGCTGCAATGGATATAGGAAGATTTGGCAGTTAATCTTCTGATTTTTAGAAGATTGATTGCAGCCGCAAAAGACTTGATAGAATTCCTGCCAAGTATGGAAGCCAAGTCAATTGCGGCCGCAATGAGATCCATTTCAGAAGATTGATTGCGGTCACAAGAGACTTGACAGAATTCCTGCCAAGTCTGGAAGCGAAGTCATTTGCGCTTGCAGTGAGATCAATTGCGACTGCAAGAGACCTATTCCAAGGCAGGTTTTGACTGCCTAGATTTATCGTTATCTTTCTGATTGAATATTTTAGGTTTTATATCGAATTTCGTGGAATTGTTTACAGAAGTAAATAAGATGATTTGGAAAGGATTTGGAGAGAATATATATTCATATATTCTATAAATATTTGATAATTAATTATGTATATTTCCAAAATATGTTAATACCATTATAAATAGCGTCGAGTCTTCAAGCATTACAAGGTAATTGAAACCAAAATTTTATGGCACATGTGTTGTGCTTAGCTCCCAATTCACTGCTCCAGTAAGTGACTGTACTCCTCAAATCATTCGTACTCCTGGAGAAAAGAAAGTGACCCGTAACTGCTTAGAAGGATTCGTCGGCGAATCTTCTTGGGTTTTTCTAAGGACATCTCTACCGACTTCTCGAAGACCTTCAAGAAGATTGGACGAGAGATAGATCGTAAGTTTTCGCTTCCGCTCTCTTTCATTTCAAACACGTAGCACAGAGTTTATTCGAATTGTTTTAATTGCAATTTTTAGTTGTAATATAGGGTTTTGTTTATTGACTCTTACCCTAAATTGAATTGCACCAAATTAGAACAAAAATTTGCACCCATGTATATGTGTAACAGACATGAAACCCTCAATGTCAGATTAGTTTTGACACTGAGGTTTGAATCCTCTTTTGAATCTTTTCCCTTTGATCTGGATTTTCTATTGGAATTGAGATGTCAATTCTAATAAATAAAATTTAGACTATGTGTTATATGATTACTACATGTCATGAACCGTTGCTTAATATTACGAAGAGTAATATATGAATATACCGTAAAATGTGATTAATCGATATTCAAAGGCATTATACTTCTTTCACTTAGATTGTGGGCACGAATGCTTATAGAATTAAAGTAAATTAAATTATATATTGGTGTTAATGTAAAGTCAGAAATATTATTTGGACAAAACCCAACACAAGTTGGGATCAAAGCCCAGCAAAACAGCCCAAACACAAGTCTATTACGACCGTAAGAAGATCCTTTGCAGCCGCAATGGAATAGGAAGATTTGGCAATTAATTTTCTGATTTTTCAGAAGATTGATTGCGACCGCAATAACCCTCATTGCAGTCGCAAGAGACTTGGCAGAATCCTGCCAAGTTTGGAAGCCAAGTCAATTGCGATCGCAATGAGATCCATTACGACTGTAAGAAAACTATTTCAAGGCAGATTTTGACTGCCTAGATTTACTGTTATCTTTTTTATTGGATATTTTAGATTTTATATCAAACTTCGTGAAATCGTTTACAAAAGTAAATAAGAGGATTTGGAGAGAATATAATTTCATATATTCTATGAATATTTGATAATTAATTTTGTATTTTTCCAAAATACACTAACACCATTATAAATAGTGTCGGGTCTCCAAGCATTACGGGTAATTGAAACAGAATTGTTTAGAACAAATGTGCTGTGCATAGCTCCCAATTCACTACTCCATTGAGTGATTGTACTCCTCGAGTCGTTCGTGCTCTTGAAGAAAAGATAGCATCTCGTAACTGCTTGGAAGGATTCGTCGATGAATCTTTCAGTGGTTTTCTAAGGACATCTCTACCGACTTCTCGAAGAGCTTCAAGAAGATTGGACGAGAGATGGATAAACCTAATTGCTATTTGATTTGAATAATTGCATAATTTGGACTCCACGGGAGCATGCAAAAAATATTTTCTGTGGCATAAACCCTAAATGATGCAAAATGCTGAAGAATGCGGCTTATCTTATAAAGCATGTTGGTGAACCATCCATACTTTCATGTTTCATCAACTTCAACTTATAATGGTCCTTTTGGATGCATATTAATTTTATGACAATTTTATGGCATTTTCAGAACAATAGTGTTTCACAACTGTGACAGACAACCCACACAACACACACAACTGTGACAACCTACACAACACACCCAACTGTGACAATCCACGCAACACGTATCAGATTCACAATAAAGAATTCCAAATTCCTCCTGACGATTTAGATAGGTTATGTATTAAAATTGGCGCAACATGAATACTGTAGGCCATGGGATGAGGTATTTGAAAATGAGAAGTTTAATTTTTATCAGTATTGCCGTGTTGGATCAAACCTCAATCTATTAACCTTAGTTGCACAAAATTTGACAAGTCTATTGAAACGATCAAATCTGGATTAAATATAGGAATTTTGGGTAGGTGAATATATTTAGAGCAGAGCACTACACCGTAGTACCGTACAAATATATGAGTGGTCCTATACAGCTTTTGGGCAAAGTTCAGTTTTGACTCTGAAAAATCTTTCCCATAAAGAGATGATGGATTAAACCAACTATTCTCACTGAAAGTCTAAAAGGAAATCTGATATTTGTTAGTTACATATTAACACAAATGCTTGTCAACAAGTAAGAACACTGCATACAACCAAAAAAGGAAAAAGAAAAAATAATACAAAACAATTAAAAAAATATATAATTTAAGAATGTAAAAAAAGAGAGATGGTTCTACATACCAGCGAAAATTGATTTGAAAATGCAATTGGTTCCCGGTTCTCACCTTTCAAACAACCACAAATTGCATAGAGATAATCTTCAGAAAATGATATCAAACCTACTCTATCTATCAATCTATCTATGAAATTCCAGTAGAAATGCTCGAAGTGGCATAGATCTCCAAAGAGTGCTCAGGTACATATGTCACCCCTGCAGTTTTAAAACTTCATCAATGCGTACTTCCTACCATTAAGAACTATAAAATAAAGACTTATGGTTCTAGTTGTCAATGAGCTAAACATAGTATGAGATCTATATTGGCAAACAGTGTTGAACATCTCTCTCTCACACCGCAAACATAGACACACATAAATCAAGCCAAGACGAAGTCAGGTTTCAATGAATTTGAGGGTTGGTTGGTTGATACTGGCATTTATTGGTAGGCTTGATAGCATACCAGTAACACCAGTATTAGTAGAGTCCAGTACTGGTAAAAATACTCAACCAGTAACTAGAAAGTTTGTTAGCTTTGTTCTGGCGCATACATGCTTTAGAATCATTTTCCATATCTAAATATCTTTATTCAATTTTGATGTGACAGATAACTCGAAAATTATTCATCCAGAATTTTTGGCACCTTTCTCCTTGATGGTAACTTGAAGAGTATTAAGAGTAATGATTCCATCTGTTAGTGGTAGCAGCTCCAGCTTCACTGTAGCACTTGACCGTGCCGGAACACACCTAACATATTACCACAAATACATCATCATCCCTTGGGAATTCCATGACAGACAGAAGCAAATGCATATCTTGTCCATTAAATACTAAATGATAATAAATTCAAACAAATTACCCAAGAGGGACAGCACTCTGCAGCCAAAGATGCGAACAGCTTGCTATACCATTGCCTTCCTTTGGAGATTCACCAGAAAACAAACTGCCAGCTGGTGTTGTAGGCGCTGATTTCAATGGAACGACCGATGAAGAAGAGGCCGACGACTCTGGAGCAAGCACTGTTAGAGTTAGATCTTCTGCTGTGAGATTTGTTGCTTCTAGGGTTAACACCTGTAAGTTGAAAAGCGCAATTGTATTGAGAAATAAAGCTTTCACTGTCATTTCAGTCTTACTGGAATGAACCAAAATACACAATACTACAACCAGCTTAATTATCAGTTAATTACACAGTTCTTAATTCTACAACAACAACAAAGCCTTTAGTCCCAGAGAAGTTAGGTAAGCTAGAGATGAAACCTAATCAGAGTAGTGCAGAAACAACAAAATAATAAGATAACTCAGTTCTTAATTCTGTCTCCTTATTATTTTAGTTTTTCACATCTAGGGAAAAATAGGCTGAGATAGATTAATCACAGAAAAGGAGGTTAACTGACACAAAATTGGGCTTGACTAGACCAGGTTGCACAAATTGAAAGGTTATTCAGTGCTTAATTGCGCAAAATTGAGGCTTGGTAAAATCTGGTGAAATGGTATCATCCTAGTCAGCTGATCAGATATGTAGCAGCATAAATCTTGTAACATTCGTAATGGAACTCTCGAAGGTCACAAGGGTACAATGGTGACCTTTCCCTAGGTTCTGGTGCACAATCACCTGAACTGGCAGTTGAGGCACTCTCGCGCTTTGTCGTACTGCTTGATTGTACGGCTCGGATGAAACCAAGATCATCACATCTCTTGCAACACAAGGCTGCCAGCTTGTTGCTTGCTTGAAAAACAGCTTCGATTCTGAGAAAGGTTATTAAATTAAAAAAATAATACACATCATTTATTGGAAAAGAAGTAGCAATGATAATAATTACTGGACTCAAACCAGGAATAGTGACCTAAACTGGGGAAAATGAAAATTAAAGACCTAATGCAACAACAACAACAAAGCCTTTAGTCCCAAACAAGTGGGGTAGGCTAGATATGATACCCAATTGGAATAATGAAACCAAAGTAGATGATAATAATATAACAAATAGTAATATAGGACCTCTAAAGCCCAATGAGTGAAAGAGACAATAGAGGCGATACGAGGGGTGATACGAGAATAGGTCTTGGGCCTTCTCTGGAGCCCAGCTATGGCAATGGCGTGCGAGCGCAGATCTCGAATCAAGGCGATCTCCTAGCGTCAATACTATATCAGACGATACTAGAGAAGTTGACCAATGTCGTTAATGGAAGAGGAACCGGAGATGATCGCCGAATCAATGGTCAGCAGTGGCGGAGCTTGATGTGATTTACAGAGGGGGCCATTTTAGCGCTCTAGCGACCAAAAGTTTGGGTTGGTTTCAAAATTGAACTGGGCCATTGAATTATACAGGCCAATTTCTTTCTATGGTGAAATGTTGTGATAAATTGATAATAGAGTGATATTCTACAGGACATTTCTTTGCTGAATATATAGCTCAGTGGCCTAAAGGGGGCCATATTTTGAAAAATGGAGTATTTAACAGAATATTAAATACAACTAAGTACAAATTTTTTGAATTCAGTGGGGGCCATGGCCCACCTTGGCCCTTACTAAGCTCCGCCAGTGATGGTGAGGTACTATCTCGGATCGAGGTGACGAATCCATTGCGCAACAGATCGACTAGTAACCCGTCTCCCAGAGATCCATCGTTAGCACCATTGATATCTAATCCAAGCGAGATCTCAGTGCAAGCGGTAATCTCATCACTAAATCAGATGATTGGAGATTTGGTAGCAACTAATCGAGAGTTGGTAAACTCGGTTCAGTAATCGACTCATGGCACATACAAGGAAGCCCTTCTCTCTTCGCTACCGACTCAAGCACTTAATGATGTGCCACGACCCGAGAAAAAGACATATTGGGGGGAAAGTCAGTTACAACAGTGAAAATTGTCTCTCGATTCAATCTTTCTCCAGAACAATGCTATAGGTGTGGTGAGAAAGGGCATTACACAAGCCAGGTAAAGGAGGGTTGTGATAGGCTTGGCGAGCCAGCGTAAAAATCCAATCATTCTTATGGAAATGAAAATTAAAGACCTAATGAGATGAATCAAAATTGGTTATGAATTTGAAACATGAAGTGTAATTAAATAAAACCAAATAAAAAATAATAAAACAAATGTTTACCAGAGTAGTTGCAGCGGTATGATACCAATATTGCATATTGGTCTGCACTACAGGGAGAAGTGCTTTTGTTTTCTGACATCCTAGACTTTGGAGGCAGATTCGAGGAAGAGGTACCCAGCCGAGAATTTGACAGAGATGGGTTTGTCTCGTAGCCTCCCTTTGTATCTCTCTGCAGTGCTTTTGCTGGCTTCAAAATAAAAGAATGCTCCTCACCCCTCCTGCATTAAAACGTACAGTAAAAAAAATATTTACCAAACTATTTGCTATCTGCACCATACATTTTGCTGCTATTAGGTACTGATAATTATCTAACTTGTAGTTAGTGTGCAATGCACAATACATAGGGCATCGATGAACTAATTTCAAATTCAACTATCAGCATACGAGGATACAAAGGGGACTGGACCGGGAGATATAACCTTGCCCCAGATCATTACCTCCTCTGCCCTACATACATTTATTTAGTGTAATCCCAAATGGAGTTCAGAGGTAAAATATTTCAATCATGTCATCCTTTGATCCAACTCCCTTCCCCCTCTCTTGTGCATTTGAGGAGCACAGCCTAAAGAATAATGATTTTGACCCAACCAAAAGAGCTTTACTCCCTGAAAAGTAATATGACACTTGCGCATTGTACCATTCACCAGCACAGAACCATATGTTCAAATACCATTGTTCTATAGGATTTATCAGATTTCATAAAATTCCCATCCAATAACTCTCTCACTTTTATTTAGCCAAATGCTACATTATACTTGATTTCGACATAACCATGTCTAAGTAGAACTACGGATACCACAATACAGCTGATTGTAAGAGGCGCAGGCATCACAACGAAACCTAAAAATATACCTCAGTGCAAGATTAGGCAAGCCATGGCCATCCCCAGCCTCAATGCTGGCAATGGGTAGGGAGAGAGGTTTGCTTGACCCAATACCAGACCCACCTTTCGAGGTCTCCTCAAAGACGATGGTTAATGCATCAACGTATATTATTATATCCGATAAATGCTCTGGAGCCACATTCTGCACAAACAGGGCCACATGAAACAACTTATCGATCAAATAATGTTCCTTGAAAATAAAATTTATAATTTGGGAAGATACCTTGACTTGAACACAGAGCAAATTCTCAGTGGTACACTTGGCAGCAAATGAATGGACCTCTACTGGCTGAACAATCTCAACCCTCCTCCGCCATCTCTTACCAGGTAAATACACCCCCTCTAACCCAGCCCGCACAGAGTACCTCTCGGTCTCCAACATGACTCCCCTGAAGGAGAGCTTACCCTCCACACTGTCACCTCCCTTATTGGACCTGTCCAGTGCAACATTGTCAAACTCTTCCATGTTGTTCACACTGGAGGGGGGAGGAGCAGCAGTTACTGGAGGCATGGTTGGCATGGAGTAGCTCCTGAAGTTGCTAAAGGAGAAAATCTGGGATGTGGAGGAGCCTGAGAAAGAAGGCTTGTGATTTATAGCAGGCGGATTTACCGGAGGTGATACGGAGCGAGGTGGGGCCAGGGTGTGGTCAAGAGGGTGGAGCCATGTTAGGAGCTCATGACATGGGTCAGGTATGGGACACGGGTCAGACAAGGGAAATCCAGTGTGATTTGGCCATTGGCACTTCTCAAATTGGAGAACTTCGAGTATTGGGTCAGGTATAGAATTGTTGACTCCAACATTGATTAGCAATAGAACCTGCATCCTTGCAACATGTTTGAAATCAATGTGAATTAGATGTATTAAAAGAAATATAAAAAATATGTACTTTGCTATAAAAAATGGTTTTTGAGTGCTATCAGCAAGTACTTTAGTTTCTTTTGCAATATTGGGTCTGGAATTAAAACATACTTAAAAAGAGTCAAGTTGCATAATAAAAGTTTAAACTTTAATCACATTTATGCAGACAAGAAAACAGAACTCGAGCAAGAGTGACATTTTAGAGGGTGAAGTTACAGAAAGAGTTAGAAAGGGTAACAACCCACAAGCATACCACTATATCTCCATTACTTAGTAAGAAACACTTGGCTGCATCTCTCGCCACACCACCAGCTGTTGTACTGTCAAAAAATCCCTTGTCAGAGACAGCATTGCAGGAATTTTCCACTGATGGGGCCCGCTTCTTCCTAGACCACAGGGGGTCATCTGATTGTGAAATTCTCGCAAAGAAACTAGAGTTTCTGAATCTCTCTAGAATGTTTTCTGTGTGTTTCTTTTGATTGTCTGTCTGAGAAATTGTAGGTGACAACACTTGTCCATTGGTCTCCGCTTCATTAGTCTCTCCTGTAGTGTCACCATTTTCCCTAGTGAAATTAAAGGGAAGTATCTTTAGTTGGAAGTTTACATCAAATTCTGAAACTGGTGTTGGAATTGTAAATAAGCGTACAGAAGAAAAAGAAAAAAGGAGTAATAATCAAACTTTAAACATATATCATCATTGTTTATTTATTCTCTTTAAATGGGGCTGTAGTCCTTGCTGGAGTATGCAGGCATAAGGCATTATTATGATCCTTAAATATGAAGAGGATAATGACAGAAACAAAGAAATAAAAAACTTTACATAGAACTGGCAACAGTTCCTGAACTATCTGGTGTAAGCTTGGCTTGATGCACTCCATTTGAAACAGAACTCTCACTATGGCGAACCTGAAAAATACCGGCTTCAAATGGAGAGATTGTCGCTAACTTCAGTGCAGAGGCCGAGAGACATACTAGTATATGAACCTGCTCTCCTGATAACAAAAGCAATTGCTAACATTAAGTATCATATCAGACACATGTGCTTCCTTCAATAAAAATTCTTGTTTTATTCAGAAGTCAAAAAAGTGAAAAACCATTCAAAACTCTGGCATTGGCATAAAGCAGCTTATAGTCAAGACCAGATAATATTCAAAGTATAAAACTATGCAAATAATGTCATTAAGAGAGGCAGTATCATCAGCATACAGCACCTCCGTGTTATGTACAATTTGATAGTTTTTCTATTTTACCACTAATCATTTTCTTGTGGGCATGTTGAGAGCTCTTCGGATCTTAAAATGGAGGTGGGGAACCTCCATTTTAAGATCCGAAGAGCTCTCAACATGCCCACAAGAAACTAGAAGTTATTACCAATGTTAGCTGCAACCAGCATTAGTATGGCTATCAGAAAATGATTAGAGCTTCAGCGCAAAATTAGAAATAGGTAGTGGACATAGTTAGGTTTAGAAGTAAGGTCTACAGACCTCACAAATGCATTTAAACTAAAAAGCTCATGGGATTCATAGGAAATGGTAAAGGAAGAAGACATCATCACACAACCATTCATAGCAAGATTGACAAGAGAATAAAAGTTTCAGTTATATAATGTACCTGGAAAAATAAAAGAACGATCCAAAGATTGCAGTTGAGCCATGTCACTCACCTCATTCCAATCCTCAGGGAGCTCCTCTACAGAAAAGAAAACAATAATAACATGATCGAGTAACAGTGCACGATTAATAGAGAGAAAGAGAGAGAGAGAGAGAGAGATGAGAATATAATAGAATAGAATACTATATGGAATTGCAATAAAGCCGTCGGCATCTAAGACGTCAGCATGCTTGGACTCTGGAAGCTCATTTCTGGAAGCAGGTCGTCCTGGGGCCATATCAGAAGGGCCGTCACTGTCGCTATCTCCTGAACCAGGTCCAGGGAAGGGGTCTTCAGCGGCTATCAAGCCCTCTAATGTGGGCGCCGGCTTGCGCAAGGCATCCTTGATTGGTTCGGGTTCCGGTGAGATGGGTGGTTCTTGTACTGCAGACTGGGTTCTGTACAAGAAATTCATCTATGTTTTTCTTCGGTTTGGTGTCTCTAGTATCGTACGATTCGGTATCGTAAATAGCCGGAATCGCACGACACTCCAATTCACAAACTGACCACTGAAAACGATGGCGGAGAAGCGACGATTGATCTTTCAATTGAAATGTTGTCTCGTCCTTTCTTTCGTCGCAAGAGAGAGAAGAGAAGGAGGAAATCCTTACTCTCACTCCTTAAACGACGACTTGATAGAGATCTATCAGTACTGTATCTGTTCGTTCGGAGGAGAAGAGGAAGAAACAGGCGGATGGATCTCCTTCACTTTCTTCCCAGTAGAGAACTAGAGATCTATCGAGACCAGAGACCAAAAGGGACTGCCGAAATCAGCATTACAGTATAGAACTGGTCTTCGTGCTCCGTAAGGTATTCTATTGGGACCTACATGTCAGTGACCGCCATTAAAATTTAACACCCTACCATCATATGTTATTTATTTATGGCAAAATGGATACATATCCTGATATCCATATACGTATCGAAATTTAGCTTTTTAGATATTTCCACATCTAAACATATAATTTAGATATTATCCATTTAAACTTTACTTTTTTAGATATTTCTACCTAACTAAAGGATGTTCAATTATTAAATGACTCATTTGTCATTTCTATGTATGCTTCAATAAAAATATAGAAAATAATGCATGGTATGAAATATAATGAATCTACAGCCCATAAAATTTCACTTCAACGGCTTCGAAGCGTCTGAGAAAAAGAAGTCCAAATAAACCTGCTCTTATGATCTCAGTATGACAGTATGCAATGTCACACTGTAATATTGGTACGAAAACTGGTAAAGTTGTGATATTTGAGCAAGTTTTAAACAATCAAAGTCACATTGCAAAAGACAATAAATAATAAGTAACTGGATGTTTCTCTTGCAAACTAAGAGCATCTTCATCTCTGAAACTCTTAGAGTTTCTAAATTATTGTCACATCAATTTTAGAAATTTAATTTTTTTTTAGTTTTTAAACTCTTTATCTCTAAAATTGAAAAACTAGAGTTTATAAATTGCCACGTCAGCATATATTGCTAATATTATAGGAAACCAATCAATTTTAGTCAATAATTAATCCACGTCAGAGTTTATAAACTCTAAAGCATAGTTGCTAAATAAGAAACTCTTAAGCAAAATTTCTAAATAAAAAACTCATTTACATCCTTAAAACTCATTTAGAAACTGTCACGTCAGATTAGAAACTCCAAGAGTTTCAGAAATAAAGATACTCTAACAATCAAATGACGTCTTCTCTCAAAGCTACAATTACAAAAACGTGCTACTGCACTTACAATATCATACCAGTAGCTTAATTATTATTTGCATCAATACTAACTATGATTAAAACACTAAACAAGTTTTAAGTAAATTAGACAGATATTCTTAAATAAACAATGCTCATTCATAATTTCAAAACATACTCTACATAAAAAAATATTTAAGGGGCAAATATGGAACAATTGTTCAATAAACATCAATATCAAAACTAAATTGCTAGATGGTTCCAAAATACAACTTTTCTTTCAACTTGATCAAAATAATAACATAACAAAAAATAAAAGATTGAAGCTATATTTTATTCTTTTGAAGAATTTTGAAGATGTTTAATGGGCATGCTCTTCTTTGATCGAGTGTTGCCTTTAGCTCTGCTCCTAACAGAATATGCTCAGTGATTAATGACATTAAATAAATACGATAATGAGAAATCTTATTTTAAAATTATGATTACCCCTTTAGTCTTCAAGTCTTGTGTGATACGGTCTTGTTGTTCACCTTCATTTCTTGTGGCTGCACATGGTTTCAGTTGCACCTTTCTGAAAAAATTATTTTCAAAATTGACTACACATTTAATTTTTTTTAATATGCTTATAATACGATTTTTTTTATATATACATCATTTTGAATTCCCTGAAAAAATTATGAATTTTGAACTTTTCTAGCGAAAATTCTGAATCTGTCTATATGGTTGAACCTCATTTTTGCAATGCTCTTATGATGACCATACAAACTACGCCATTTACATTTATGAGATCTTTTCTTTGATTCATATGAAGGCTTAATGTGACTCTTCAATGTCTTCATGTTGGCCGTTTTATCTTTGGTAGATGCATTTATAACCAATTCATAATTCATCCACTCATTTATACTCGACATGGGAGCTATGCCCAAAACATAAGCTTCCTTAAATCGAGATATCATGAAGCATGATTCAACATAATTCTCTCACCTAACATTTCTAATTATAACTATAAATGTTGTGGCGTGAATACAAGAGATACCTTTTACTTGCCATGTCTTACAAGTTCATTTTTGTTTCTCTAAGTTCACTTCCTATCTCAAATCATCTTTTTGTATCTCAACACAAATAGTTCATGCTACTACGCACATTATACCCACCCAAATGGCCAAATCCTTAGAAGAATATAAAAAAGTTATCAATGGATTGAATATTATTGTATCATAATTTTTTTCAATTGAAGCAAAATGGAAAGTTCAATTATGATACAGAGAAATGTATTTTATGTAGTCTCCCACCTTAGGTATGTATTGTGTAGACGGGTGCATCATGAATTGAGCAAGCACTCACAAGGTTTTGCAAACTGTCAAAAGAGATAGTTCGTTGAGTTTAACTCAATCTTGTTTAACAATTTGTAAAACTAACATTGGACTAACATTTGCAAAATTTTAGTTCTGTGTTTGCAGGTGCATTTGACCATTTGTGAGGTCTAAAACATGTAGAACAAGTCAAGACAAGTACAATAATGCAAGAAGCATGAAAAACAGAGAAAATTAGAGGCTTGCGTTACAGTAACGCTATGAAAGACGTTATAACGCATCAGAAGTCATTATAAAAGAGATCCAGGATGTTGTAACATATCTGAAGATGTTGAATCAAGAAGTCAAAATGTATGAAGCTCAAAAAGTAAAGAAAAACGGAGACATGCATTATGATAACGGATAAAACCATTTTCAAATCGCCCCAAAATGGTGCCTTTTTTGTTGCTGTTGACTATTACCGCCGTTTTGCTGGAGTTTAAACTGATATTACAAAACTTAATTGATGCACTGACCGATCTAAGAACAATTAATATTCCCAAACTATTTCATGAATTCTCAACTGACAATTTTTCATTAAATAACTCGCATATCCTTAGACATATACATTCGTCTTTGCCTCTCTCAACCTCCTACAGTTTAAACTCGACTTCACAATGTCAGTCTTTTGGCTTTAATTATCTTCCTAAATGTTTCATACATTATTTTTTGAATTATGACATATTTAACTGAATTAAGACTGATTTGGTTCTTTCAAAAAAATTCAAAAGGATAAAAGTAAGTATCCTTTTCTACTTGTATCTAACTTAAAATTGACCTTAATAGCAGAATCTTAAAGTAAACTGTAAATCCTACTAAAATCAAAACAGAAAGGGACTCACTTTTTTCATTAAAAACAAAGGAATGTAGCCTTCGAATTTCATGGGTCTCACCTTCTTTGTCGAAGTACAGATATGCAATGATTAGCCTTGCACCTTTTTTCAAACTAGTTAAATAGATTCGCACTCGGACGAAGAAGTTAAATTTTATATTTTTATATTACGACGATAAAATTTATATTAAATCTAAATTAGAGCATCAATAAAAAATAATACTACAGTCAACCTTCCGCGCGAAGAAAATAAAATAAAATAAAAAGAGAGGGGAAAACAATAAAAACAATGATTGTACTTTAGTGATGAACAGTGAAAATACTGTTCATTCGTACTGTAAAATGAACAGTGATGTAAATATTGCGCCATGAATATATTAAATTAGATAGATTAGATTTGAAGATAAGTGGAGCGGATTTTTTTTTCTAAAAAAGATTCAACCATTTTTTGGTATGGAAGACGTTTTACGTGTAACGAAATTCAATAAACATAAAAATATTACAAAAGACTTTCGACTAAATTTGAATTAAATTTTAGTGATAAATACTCTCATTTATATCTCATAAAAAATATGATCAACGTCAAGAATTAATTGGTGAGTTCGGTTCAAATCAAATTTCTTAGCATGTCTATGGGATGGGTAAGCTGCGCAATCTAAGCTAGACACATTCAATGTTAAGAGAAAGTACTACGAGAGGATTGGCTCTTAGCCTAAGAGATAAGAGATGCACTCTTTGTACTTTGTACGGAAGATAAATGTTCGATATTTGGTGGGGTCGTGGGGATCCGTGTTCTCTGAAAATGGTCAACAAATTTCAACCGAAAATTAGGAGTTTTTCTGCACAGATATTGTAGCAGCGCGGTAGTAAATACTGTACATGTATGTCTCAATGTTGATGATATTGTAGTAGCGTTGTAGTAAATATGTGCGGACATGTTTCAACGTTGTAGCAGTGTTGAGAATCAGGAGACTGATCAAAAATTGTATTCCAAGAGATACGAATTCATTTCGTGGGGCACAAAAATATACTGATTTTATTTTTTGAGAAGAAATAGAGTGTTTGGCTCAAGTCCGATTCAAATTTTGATCTAAAGTCTTTCAGAACTAGATTTCAGACCTGCGACTTTTCTTTAGGAGAGCATTACTTTTAATCACTAGATCAAGAGTTAGTTCTTAAAAAATATACTGATTTTAAGTTAAATTTAAATAAATTTTAGTGATAAAGACTCTTATCTTTATCAAAAAAATATTCTAGTGTAATTAAAAAAATGTGGTACATCCATCCTTTTGATACAATCAATAGCTAAAAATAAGTTACGTTAGAGGAGAAAGATTTATTTTCCATTTGAATCTACAATTTCATTACATAGGGGCATATTTGACAAGCAAAAAAAAGTATAATTGGAAATAGTGTTAATGCATTGAGGATGATACAAGCAGCCAAGGAGCGGATTTAATCCAGACTATATCAAATGAAATTATTAATTAGACAGTTATATTATCATTAAAATATATTGTTCAAATTAAGAAGACTGAATCATTGAATTATTTAGAAAATGCTAACAAGTTTGAGACTAAAAATATTCAAATAAAGGGAATGGGTGATGCTATTAATATCGAAGATGTTTCTTTGCACATCCAAATTAAATTTCTAGGCTCAAAATTATTAACATATTTATCTAAAAAAGTAAATACCAAAAATCATAATATTAATTAAAGATAATTAAAATAAAAGAATAAAACATTTTTCTTAGGAAGATATTTGTTTTTTTCTTCTTTCAGGTTATAAAAGTTGGTTTGTCCAATTATTTCATGTGGAAGTTTTTTTGAATGATATAGTAATTAAATCAATGAACTAACCGTTACCTCTTGATCATTTTTTATCTTTTTATTTCGTTTCACAACATCTATAGAAAATCAAGATTAACTTTATTGATTGCAAATTTGTTCCAATAACTCATTAATGAAATATGAGTAAAACTATGATGCTCCAAGGAGCGTCAAAGCCTTTCATGCTCTTAACTAAAAAATATCCTTAATTACCTTTAAAATTTGATTTATTATGCTCGATGATTTGTTTATATCAAAATCTTGTAGGGAAAAAAAAATCAATTTTTAGTTTTTTAAGTTTAAAATGACCTAGCTTATGTATAAATATTGATTATTTTATTATTATTTTAAAGCCACTTTCAAAAATTTAAAACAAGTAATTAAAAAAATACAAAAATTTATACATTACAAGATTTTGATATAGATAAATTAGTGAGCATGATAAATTGAAATTTACAAGTGTCTAAAGATGTTTTGGAGTTAAGAGCACAAAAGACGTTGATACTCCTAGAAGCACCGTAGCTTTGCTCATGCAAATTCTTATGCAAATATGTTATAGATATAAATGTTGATAATATATTAAATAAATACAACAGGAAAGGTATAAGTCTTATATACTTTGAAATCCTGTTGAAAAACTATTTTGTAATTTTGCTTTCGTTTAATGAAAGTTGACTCTCTAGCTAGCTGTCATCAAAAAAGAAAAAAGAAAAAGAAAGAAATACTCTCATGTTACCTCCCAACATGGGTTTCTTCATAAGATTTATGTTGGTGTTTGTGTATGTTCTGAGATGTGCGCAATTTATGAGCTCATGACAATATTTTTCTGATGGCTTCTCCATATATATCCACCTAATGCAATTATCGTTAGAATGGAAATATTGTTGTAAACAGATCATGGCAACTTGTTCCATGGTAAGGGATCTTGGCTGAGGTAGTAGTGCGTCAAGCTAGCATAGGAGCTGCATCACGTAGCAAGAAGCTAGGCAACATCGATTGTGCATTAGCTTGGTTTTTGATGTCTTCATCTGATCAAAACAAGTCTTTTCAAAATAAATTTAATCTTCTTTTGATCTCTTAAACTCGGTCATATTTCAGAAAATTTATCAAGTTAGCAAATATTTTACATCTCTATATAGGGCAGCTGGCCAGGTAACACTTACTATTTCATAATAGTAAGTGTTTCGTAGATTTAATAATAAATTGATTACAAATTGAATGAAGAATTGAAGACTCTTTAAGTAAAATTGATATCTTAATGCGAATCTCAAAGCAACAAAAGAATATTTTATTAGATTTCTTGATCCTCTGTTTCCACTTCCATGCATGCGAGAGTAATAATTGCGGTCGAGTAAAATTTCGATTTGATAATCTTAGGATAGGTTCGTTGAACCTAGACGTGTTTGACATTTCTCCGTATCGCACCGAAATCATGGAATTATTCCTATACCGCTCCCAACCATTCATGGAGTAAGGACACTTGGCGTAGAAAAATACAGAACATTAAATATGGACCATCCTTTATTCCTTTATTCCTTCCCTGTTAAATTTAGACGGCCTTCGTTATTATTTAATATGATTTCACACAGTACGCTTTTTGTACAGAAGGCTACTTCTCACAATCTCACTTCGTTGTAACAGAAACAAAAAATATATATATATAAAATAATCAAAAGAAACAGGGAAACCACTTGGAAACTTTTCTAGGGTTTCCTTTTTCTCTTTTCGGGGACTTTCTTCGATGATGACAGGCAGCACTGTTGGGTCCCATGAATCATGATTTGTGGTTGAGATTTTTCCAAGTTGAGGTTCTTTGACTTCTGTAATAGGTTAGTTTACTTTGAAGAACTTTTTTTCTAATTTTCTTCCCCTTTTGGGGGCCTTTACTTTCTTTCTATTGTTTTTGTTATAATATATATATATTTTTTTTCTTTTGTTTTGTTGAAATGCCGATGGTTGATTCCGTTTTAATTAAATATATCTTAATTTCTTTTACGAGAGGATCTAAACAATGCGGGTTGTTCTCCTTATTCGTTCCCCTTTTACTTTTCATTTGCCGAAATCTTGATACGGAGGTAAAATAATATTTGTTTTATATTTTAAACCACTTAAGCACATTTAATGGTGGGTCTTAATGATGTGTCAAGGTGAATTTTGGTGATATCACTTTCATAGAATATTCTTACGGTTTCTCCCTTTTCTTTTCTTTCCTTTTCTTTTCTTTTTACTATTATTTTTTCTGTGTGTAAGTGTGTTGGGCGTGGGATAGAATTTCAGTTATAAATTTTACAGAGAATTTCAACTACATAATTCAATTATTAAGTAAAAATGCCTTGCTTTTAATCCAAATACGGATAATTTCTTTTAAGAGCTTACCAGGATAATAAACAGTGCTGAGAAAACGTGAGATAAACGAGAGGGGTTACATATGAGGGAGGGGGCAAAAAGAAGAAATGGAGAATGCTTTTTTTTCCCCCTCTTGCTTCTATGTTTAAAATATTGTAAGAGAATGTAGATGTTGTGTTTGGATGGGTTGACACTTGCACTAACAGTATGAGCACTGACAACACTAAGGTATACCAGCAGCCTGCCAGAAACTTAAGAGAGTGTTGTCACTGTTGTGTTACTTCAAAAATGTAAAATTGAAGAAATAAGGAACAAATAACAAAACAAATAGTTTGATTTATATTTTCTTTCTGCCACTGGTACTGGTCGGATATTTTCCTTTACTTTCAGTGCTTCAATTCAGGACCACCCCAACTGTTTTGCTATTTCTTTGTACCAGGATTTTGGTACAAAACATTATTCTTGACTCCATTATAATTTATAAAATCATTACATTCGGTTGTTAAGAGCTTCACATGCATTATTTTAAAAAATACGGCAAACAAAGAAATAGAAATGCAAAGCAAAGTTTAATCCACTCATAATTTTGTCTGTAATTAATTTGTCTTTCTCTTATCCTCTCATTCTGTGCTTTGCATGCTCTCTGGCACCTCCAAACAGTTAAGACACGAGTTACCTTTGTCTATGTATTTTTTTTTTTTTAATTTTGTTCATTATCTTGGATAGAAATATTGTACAAACTGCAAAATTGCATCTTATATAACAGTTAGTAGGATAATCATGAATAATCATGTGCACGTTCAACTTTCTACCTAATTCTTTGACTTTCTCAAGTGACTATGTTATTCTAAAGTGGTATAGGAAAATAGGGAATTCTTTTTGACAAAGTGAGTCCAATTGTAATTGGGTTTACTTTGGAAATAGTTAGGCGATAAATAAGTAATAACAAGTTAGCAAATCAAACTTGGTTACTCAAATATCATTCATAGAATGTTGTTCTACTTCACATCCACATACATAAATGCCTATGTTAAAATATAATAGTACTGATCAGCCTACTATGTTGAATCAGGAATACCGGATACCTATATAAGTGCACATTCTTTCTCTCCAGAATGCACCCACACACTCACTTCACTCTATAGCCTAGGTATCTTTCAATAAAATTCCTCCACATTGTTCATAAAGCTTGTCATGAACCCACTGCTGTACTAAAATAACAAAACAGCAATGCCCCAATTTGAATTTATTATTTTATTGATCTTACAACTTGATTTATAATAAAATGCATGCTAATTTGCAGGTAATTAACCAGCAAAAATTCAATGGGCCACTCTGTTTCTGACGACTTCGAAAACAGAAGAGAGCAGTGGACATGCCAAATGGAAAATGGCCAAACAAAATACAAAGTTGGATTTCCACCTAGAAGAAATTTCATTGGTGAATTCAACGAAAGATTTAATGAGACATTCTTTGCTGATGATCCTCTGCGCCCCTACAAGGACAAGCCATTGTCAAAGAAGTTATGGCTTTGCCTCCAGTTCTTCTTCCCAATCCTTGATTGGGGAAGACATTACAATTTGAGAAAATTTAAAGGTGATCTGATTGCTGGGTTAACCATTGCAAGCCTCTGCATTCCCCAGGTACAGTTCATTTGTACCAAATATGAGAAAAAAGATTTATTTATTTATTTATTTATTTTCACCTTTAATCGCATTCATTTGTTTTAACATAATACCATATGATTTCTAGGATATTGGCTACTCAAAGCTAGCTAACTTGGATCCACAATATGGCCTATGTAAGTTATATACTTCATTAAATACAAACAAAATTACAGCTTGCAAACTTTTATAGGTGTTAATTGTTAAATATGCAACTTTGATTTGCAGATTCCAGCTTTGTTCCCCCTCTGATCTATGCTGTAATGGGTAGCTCAAAAGATATTGCAATTGGACCAGTTGCAGTTGTTTCTCTGCTACTTGGAACACTTCTTCAAGAAGAAATAGATCCGACTAAGAACAAAGAAGAGTACCAGCGGCTCGCTTTAACTGCAACATTTTTTGCTGGTATTACTCAAGCAGCCCTTGGGTTTCTCAGGTACTATGTCCCATTATGCTATAGTTTGTTTTTAGAAAAATTTCATCCAAAATTTAGCAAACAAAGATAATATGTATATCATTTTCAACTTTACTGTTGCTGCACCAAGTACACAGCATTTTTTTGTCATTAATTTAAGTCTGGTGATGTGACCTTTTACAGTAGTGGGTTCAGTTTTTTTCTTCTTGTGTTTTTCTGGACTAGATGTATAGATATACCTATCCATATATATATATATATATATATATATCAATGCTGATTTTATTAACTTAACTAGCAAATTCACAGAAAGTATAATTACAGTTCTAATCTAATGGTTGCCTGAAACTGGTGGCTGACCGAGTCCACTTTTTCTTAAGGGAAAATAAAAAACACACAATTGCACAAAAGGAGCCTGTGTTTTATAATTCTTTCAAAAGAACCCAACAAACCAAAACCATCAAATTACGGAATGGCAGATTTTCTTATCTGTTTTTCTTTTCATCAGCTACATGCACCAATGCAAGCCATGAATGGTTGAAGTCCAAATGATGAAAGTGCAATTCTGGTCAATTTACAACAGATTGTAACCCTTCTTTATGTATACATTTCCAGGTTGGGGTTTTTGATAGATTTTCTCTCCCATGCTGCCATTGTGGGGTTCATGGCTGGAGCAGCCATAACAATTGCACTACAGCAACTAAAAGGTTTTCTTGGAATAAATTTTTTTACCAAAAACAGTGACATCATCTCCGTCATGAAAGCGGTGTGGAGCTCAGCTGAGCATGGGGTATGATATATATCAGTTTGTCAGACGTCTACTTGAACTTCTATTTTTTTCTTGATGGACCAAAAGTAGTCAATAAATAAATATGCCTCAAACTATCCTACACTATGAAATGGATATGATGGGAATTGGAAGACAAACTTAGGAAAAGGTAACACTTCATACAAACAATACATAAGTCAGTCCAGATGTACTGATTCAGAATTAAGCACAATTATGCCATATAAACATTCATCCATTGGAACCTTTTATGTAACTACTGTGGCTTCGAAAATCATGTGCAAAGTTTTCACCAGTGTAGACGATTTAATTTATAAATTATCTTCATTTTTTTCAGTGGAATTGGCAAACAATATTAATAGGAGCATCCTTCCTGGCATTCCTTTTGGTAGCAAGATACATTGTAAGGAAATCTCTGTTCTTTCAAGATTTACAAGGAAACTTTGTTGGAAAGTATTCATTAGTGCCCTAAAAAATTCAAAAGCCCTCAAATTATCAATTTTAGCCCTGAAAATTGAGAAATATCTAGCTGCTTAAAGTTGAGGACTACCAGTTCTTTGATATATTCTTTTTCCATCCTATGTATTTGAGGCACTATGAAGGATAACATTTCTCTTTTGTAATGAAGCTTTTATAATATAAAAAAAACATTTTGATTTTTTTTATTTTTAAAAACTTACAGGGGAAGAAATCAACAAAATTGTTCTGGGTCCCTGCAATTGCGCCCTTAACATCTGTGATCATATCGACCTTTTTTGTCTATATAACACGTGCAGATGAGCATGGTGTTCAGATCGTAAGTCTATTTAACCAAAACACACTCATTCAAATTTGTTCTGATAATTAATATTGGCAAAAAGTACATATAAAGAAAAGAAAATAATTGTTTTGAAGTGCTACTGTCATGATATGCAAAACCCCATTATTATTTTATTCTTTTTTACTATGATATCTAACGAAATCACAGATCGGAATATAATTTTCTGTTACCTGCACTGGTATTTACTGTTAGTCAATATTATGCTAAAATTCTGGATTTTCTTTAATCCAATAAAGTATTATTTGTTTTCTACAAGCTGTCATTTTTAATATTGCAGTTGTTATATTTCATCGAAATGTTAGGTAAATAAAATAAAGAAGGGGCTAAATCCAGCATCTGTGGACCAAATCTACTTCACTGGCTCGTATGCTTTAAAAGGATTGCGCATTGGGGTTGTTGCTGGCATGATAGGCTTGACAGTAAGAAGACCAATTTCATCAGAAAATTTTACTTTATCCTTTTTGCAGCCTCCTCTCAATCAGGAAAAAAATTGCAGATGTTAATGAGCTGTACCTCAAGTTTGCACAGTTGGATAATTTAAACTGACTCACGGTGCCTTTGTAGGAAGCCGTAGCAATTGGAAGAACTTTTGCTGGAATGAAAGATTATCAATTGGACGGAAACAAAGAGA
>CAXKVX010000733.1:0-25186 GCA_964058865.1 Eleocharis quinqueflora
GTCGACTTCCGGCGGGTAGACTCCTTCAGTTGGATTGCAAGATCTCGCAACACCTCGCGGCCCTACCAGATATGGAGAGTGGCACGGTTCTCCGGTTGGGTTAGGGTTTGCCATTCCCTTGTAACGGCTGTCTTCGCGACAAATCGGAGCCCGACATCGCCACCGTGCTCGCCGTTGAAGAGAATCCGCGGGTGGGGACGAGGGTTTGAGGTTAGGAGGGAGAAAGAGTGGTGGAGAGGGGTGGTCGGGTAAGGGAGAGAGATGGCTAACGGGAGAAACCCGGCGACGTGGTTTCCCTCCTCTCTTCCTTTCCGGCCGGAGGCTTTGAGGGAGGAGTCGGTAGATCGGAGGGAGAGGTGGCTAACGGGAGAACCGGATGGTCGATTCCCTCCTCTCTCACGCTTTCGACGACGGCTCTCTCTCGGCCCGATGGAGCGATCTTTATTTTAGTGGAGAGGAGGTGGAGGAAGAGGAGAAGAGGGAGAATGTACATGGGGGTGGCGGGAGGAGACTCTCCTCTCACGGAGCCTCCCCCACCGGTGGCGGCGGCTAGAGTTTGGAGGCTCCTTTTCTTTCTCTCTTTCTCTCACGGGGGGCTCCCCTAAACCCCGTAATTTCTCTCCGGTGGGTTTAAGCTTGAATTACGTAATTTTGGTTTGAGGCATTACGTTGAGGCAAAGTTGGCGACTCGGATATTACTCACTGGCGATTTTGGTTTGGCTTTGGTCAGTGTTGTGAAATGTGGCCGCGTGAGGCATTTTCCTTTCTTTTACATTTGGATAATTACTCGGATATTTCACAACACTGACCAAAGCCAAACCTAAATAATAACATACGTTGAGGCAAAACAAATTAAAACTATAACAATGACGACCAAGTACAAAAAACCTCTCACTATTTTTCCTTACGAAATGTAAAAGAAAAACATTTAATGTAATAAAACAAGGATATATTACACCTGCAGTTACAAACTCAGCGCTCTGTTACAATTAAAGACCTATTCTCTCATTCGCCATTGTACTTCCAAAATGTACAACCAGAAAATAGACCAACCTTCAAAGGAAAATGACCCATACAGCAGAGCAACAAAACCATGAGGTGGGTAACAAACGATGCAAATTACAGATGCAGTTTTTCCATGAGAAGACGATCAAGAACAAGCCACAAATCTCTTCAAGGAGTCGAGAACACGATCCATGAAATCGGGTTCAGATGGTGTAGGCTGAGATGGCAGTGCTGGAGGGAGATGTTTCAAAAATGCTCTCACCGCACCATTTATGCCGTCTTCAGATTTCATTGCTTCTGCCAGTTCAACAGCTCTCTCCTTCACCTGAGCATATTTTGAAAGTTAACGAGGATCTCACTAGAAAGACTGAAAGAGCAAAGGATGTAAGTTAAGATTCTAATGATAGTGCCAGAAAGGGCATAGAGTTGCACACTGTACCAACTTTTGGCCAGTTTTGGGAAATTAGAGCCTTATTCAACCATGAAATTAACTTTTAAAGGGCCCGATTTCGGAGTACTGTTTGGTACCTTGATATTTGCACAAAATTTGACAACACGCTTGATAACAATTTTAAAATTTCTATAGAAAGTACCATATACTTCTAACCAGCCGATTGCTGAAGCTTTTTTTTTTTTCCAGCTATTCCCTTTTGTATTGTCTTGGGAAGAGCTTTGCAATCCATTTTCTCAATGGGTAAATTTTCTTTTCCCAACTAAAAGAGAGGAATTTATTTTTGAAAACCTTTTATCAAGAAATATTGCAGGAAATAAAAAAAAATCATTCCATTGTTAGCAAAAGGTTCCAATATTTTGATATATCAACAAGTCCCCTAATAAATTGGGTTTCTCAAAGAGCTCTCTCTACAATTCCCACAAAAGAGAAGGGGGGGAGACGGGTTGAAATAAACTAGCATTAGCAGTACCTGTGGATCCAACATGAATTTTATTGCATCAACTAATTTCTCCAAAGAAAACTGATCAATAGGTATAGGAGCAGGCCCCACGCCTCTAGCATGCACTTGATCACCCCAAAACGGCTGGTCCCCAAAGAATGGCACAATTGTAGTTGGACACTACAAATTGATGGAGAGACATTAAAACAAAAATAGCAGGAGGTACTGCATGAGATAGAGAGCAAGAGAGTTGAGTACCGCAGCCTTAAGCCCAGCAGCTGTTGTTCCAGCTCCACCATGATGCACCTAAAAGAAATAACCATATTAAAAAAATTGACATATAAAAAACAACAGGGAAGAGAAACAAAGGGGAAAGAGAGACCAACCACAGCCTTGCATTGCAAGAAAAGCCAATCATGGGGCACATTGTCTAGTAGATACACAAAATTCTTTGGCTCTTTCACTGCCAAAACATACAAAATTATGTGAAGTAATCCCTTATTCTCATTTAATATTTTCTAATTGGGTTCTGAAATTTCTCAAACAAGGAACAATGAAAAGAGAGCATACAGTTGCCTAGGCCACCCCAACCCTTGTTAATGATGCCTCTCTGTCCTGTAATTTCAAGTGCTTGTACAATTATCTCCGTCATTTTTTCCGGCTCTTGAACAGGCTAATTAAGCCCCACAAGAAAAAAAATTCAAAAGTTAGTTCGTATGAAATAATAAAAAAGAAACTCATATTAAACAGGAAAGTTTGTGTTCTTAAGTGGGGTCATGAGTTCATTCAATAATATACTATTGTTGGCTAACAGAAATATGCAAAAGCATATGCATTTCATCATCCTTTTCCAATGTTTCCGACAATGCTACGAGACAATGTATATGGAATATATAAAAATAAAGTCAAACATATCTACTTAAAACAAGTTAGAAGGAAATGTAGAGGAAATATATGAAATTTCGGATTACTGGGCACATTTTTTCCATCATTCACATCAAACTATTTGACAGTAACAGATAAGTTTTCATAGGATAATAAAACGTAGATTACAGAACATTTTAGGGGGAGGAATAGGAGTCCAGATCCATGGCAAATAAGGGGTAAGCGAGAAGTTTCGGACTAGTAGACAGAAATGTTACTCAGTTCTACCAAACTAGGGGAAAGCAAGTGTACTTACAAGACTGCCAAAGCCAATATAAATAGGTTTTTCACCGGCCTTGAGCCATTTCATAAGTTCCTCAGGAGGTTCATAGTTGGATGCAAGGTCAAGGAAGCAAAAACCTACCACATCAATTTTTGGTCCCCAGTCTGAAATGTATAGCATAAACATTATAATCATCATAAACGTTATTCAGAATAAGACAGTTCTAAAATTTAGTTAAATTTCGTCAACAGAATAACCATTATATTAAAATAGATATCGAGCAATCCCCATATTTGATCAATATTATGTCAAAGATTCAAAAACCACATGAAGCACGACTATTTGGTAAGGCAGGTTTGGATTTGCTTTTATTGTTGAACTGAGGTCAAACTCATTCCTTTTATTACATTCTAATTCTTTCTTTTTACCTTCCTAGGTTTCTTCTTTCTCATTGTTTATTTATTTATTTTCTTTTTAATTTAATTGGAACAGACCTTTTGGTTTGGGTACAAGGTGCGGGCTCCAGATGTATCCATGTGGTATGTCAGAAGTAGAACCCTGTGCACCACTCAGGTATGTGACAGGTCGTAGCTTCAGTTTCTTTTTTCTGAAGTCATTTATCATGCCTCTTATCCCCAGCCATATCATCGAGTCCACAATTTGATAAGAAAGCTGAAGAACAGACATAAAAAGTTCACCATTGCAAACAGTACATCAGTACATCTACATCATGATATTGAAGCCTCCCTACCCAATAACAACGCCTAAACTAGGGCCATTACAATTAACTATACACAGGGAGGTCACGTACTACAAATCTTATCTCAATTTTATATTTGTAATAGAGGAAATTTCCTGGTTGCCAGATGCAAGCAAAGCATTCTCATTGGTTGCATTGGGGTTATAGTCACTTGGTAGGCATAGGCAATTTATCCTATAAAATATGTCGAGTTCTAAACAAGAAGAGAGAAGAATTCTTGACTCACTCTGTACCCAGCAGGTTGCTTGACACGAGAAAGAGGGTGAGGAAATTCACTAGTAGGCCTGCACAAGCAAAACTTTACAGATAGTAAGATATAAGGAGTGGATTAATTAGTTGAAATGGAAAATATAGAAAGATAAACCTACGTCCAGGGCATTGTAAAAAAAATGTGAATGGGAACTTTAAGTGCCTCGGCAACATGTACATGCCCTGCAAAAGCAGTTACATATTGAAATGATTTCAACTCATAAACCATATGATTCAGTTTAAAAAATTATGTTGACACTTCATTGGTGGGCCCAAGAAATAAGTAAACTTTCAATGACCTGCTTGTCATGTCCTTTTAGTAAGAATTTCAATAATAGATCATACACCAGTCAGGTTTTAAGGGCTGTCAACATGACGTACCAATCAATACTACAATGACACAGCTATACTCTGAAGTCTGAACAGAAAAAGATCTTCAAACTCTGTGGTGTTTGTACTATTCATTGTTGCTTGATGCAGCATTTACTAATCAAGATACTCAGCTACAGCTTCTATGTACTTTAACCACCAAAGAAATAGTATATCAAATTTACCATATGCTGGTGGATTAGCAATTATAGCATCAGCCTTGAAGGGTATGTCACTCTCTGCATCTGGATCCTTACAAGCAGCTAGCAAAGAGAATATAATATCCTTTATCTGTTTCCTTTGAATTGGTATTTCTGAAGGAGCTGATGGCAGAAATCCTTTGTTTTTCACCATATCTGCTCAATTTTACCAAAACTGTTTTCTGTTAATAAAATAATGGCCGATGCACAAAAACAAAGATATATAACTCTTCAACAAGAATTTGATGTCTATTCTTAAGATGAATTAGATCATAAGGGATTTAAATCTAAGTAATCAACCCAAACTCATAATCATTTAGTAATTTAAGCAGGTATCACAATTCTAGAGATCAGGATGGTACTCTAAGAACAAAGGGTTTGCATGTGTTTTGTCAAACAAGGTTTAAGGATCGATTAAAGAACCATGTCAAGTGAAATCAACACAAACAAAAACAGAAGAAAAAAAAAGAAGTTGCATCTCTAATACTGCAGTACAGTATTGATACCAGACGTGCTGATTCTTGAAATAAATAAGAGATGTTCACAGTCTGCATGACATACATTCAGCAAGAACCTTCGGATCTCCACCAAGAGGAAAAAATTCTAGACCAGCAGTCAAAACAAACTCCTTGAAGTTGGCATGTGTTGCTAACCTCACACGATGCCCATAATCCTGTTCAATAAAAACAATTGAAAAATCTTATTGAAGTTGGCATCAGTACATACTAGTACAGCACCTGACTGGTACATGATTTGTACTAAAGTTCAGCTTCTGGTGTTTTCCCATTTTTGTGGTCAGGAAATTTATGTACTTTTCTAAAATCTAGCCTATTCAGAGAAACGAACAAACAAAGAACTAAGATATAATAATTACTTCAAAGTTAAATACTAAGCACTTTTTCAAAAGCACATATGAATAAATAAATAAAACCTGTAGTCGTTTTCCAATGGCAACAAATGGTTGAACATCCCCGCGTGTGCCGACAATAAGTATCACTATATTCATTGGAGGTCGATATTGTATATCCCCAGACTCAGAATCATCATCTACCAAATCAGCACAGAGATCCTCAGCAGAGATATCAAGAGATGCAGGTTCCAGATTGCTCGGTATGTCTACTACCACTGTACCATCATCCTTCACAGTGGCTATTCTATTTAACATTTTTAGCTGTGAGAGAGAAGAAAAGGAGGAGGAGGTGAGAGGGAGGGGGGGAATGGGGGATATTATAGTTGCTATCAAGGAAGTACATATAAAATTTTGGTGATTATTATGTTCAGTTAAATTTGTTAAAAGACAAATAGTTTCTACTTGGCACAGAGGAACTTGCAAATTGTTCCTTAGAATTTTCTTTTGAAATCAAATCTAAAGGATCTTTATAGATCAATCACTCTCAGAATTTTAAAGGACCTGTACCAGTGAAGACCCAAACTTTTGCATACACTCTGATCCAGGTTTATGTTCCTTTGCCGCGCATTGTACTAACCAAGGCTTAGACATTGAGATACAGACAGGTCATTCAAATGCCTAAAAGTCTAAAACCATTATTACTTCACAACACATTTGTCATAGCATGTTTTTTACACGAATTAGCATAGTTGGTTCAAACCTTCTTCTTGGTAGAAACTTTATCGTTTAACAGTTGATCAGCATGTTTTTCACGTGGACTGGGATTGGCCTTGCGTCTCTCTGTCTTTGACCTCTCAAAATTGGGCGGAGTTGAAGTCTTCAGTCCTTTCTCGCTATTGTCAATACCTCCCGGCATAGTGTTTGACCTAGGTAAAACTGAGCTTAAAAGGAAAAAAGAAAATCAAACTTCAACAACATACTATACTTGTTCTCACTGCAATAAAATTTTATTTCTATTTCTGATCCCGACTCTAACTTTGCCGAGCCGAGAGGACAAAGGAAAATACAGGGGAGAGGAAAGAGCGAAAATATAAAACTTGGCTATCCTAAACAAAAGTGTCAGATCCCCTTTCCTGGTCGCTGGGGTCTTATAATTATAGGCTCAATAGACCCAGACAGAAACGGATCTTCTGTTTTGAACGGGTCATTGTCACTCCGCCAGGCCGATTGTAATGAGGCCATACCAATTTCTATTTCTATCTTCCTGAGGCCAAAGCCCTGAACTCCTTTGTTTTGCATGGAATTTCTCTTTCTCACTATTTGTTCAAAAGAATCAATTACTTAAAAACCACTGCCATCAATTCAACAAAATATAAAAGATTTCAAGTACAAGCAGGGCCTTAAAAGCTTTGGCAGTTCAAGTTTGGCAACTATAATTGATAACTCCAGTTACTGAACTTACAGTCACAATTTCCTAGGCAAAAATCAGAATACTGAGAAAAGGGTATGAAGAAGGAGTGTAGTTATTGCAATTTTTACCATACAAATTATTGGTCCTGGATAATCCATGTTGATAGTATATTCAAATCTCAATTGAACAACATCAAAGAATCAAAACCCGGATTCTAACATCATCTAAAACTAATAACAATTACGCATAAAAACGCTAACGAAACTTGCATAACAAATGCAACCAATTGAAAGCATCCGAATTATACAAATTATACAATGATCAAATCGAATAATGAGAGAGATGTGGAGAAAAGGGACCCACCAGGAGGCGAAGAGGAGGTGCTAGCACCGTGATTGCTCTCCTCCATCCCGCTACTCGTCTCCGCCATGAGCGAGAGGAGAGAGAAAGGGGGAGGAGAAAGCGAAGCAAAAGCGATACAGGAAAGGGCTCGACAAAGGGTCCTGTCGGAGAGAGAGAGGGTTTGCGACGCGTACGAGAGGGAATTTTACTGTTCATGAACCCGGTCTTTGCGCTACTAGACCTACAGATAGATAGAATATTGTTTCAGTGTTTAATATTTTTTGTTGAAACCCCCAAAATGTTTACTTTTCACTCTTTGTTGTTGTGTAAGTAAGCTAACTGGCTACCTGCTGTTGTAATATACGCTCAGGTTTTGTATTGCATTTTCATTTTGTTACGGGGTGAAAATGAAATTATTCGGTATTTGGGGGAGACGCCAGTTATTATAGTTATAGGCAAATAAAGCACCAACCATGTGGTAGCCAGATTAGAGCCAGCGCATGCACCGCCTTCTCGAACTGGAAGTACATCGAATAGAGGAAAATTTGACTTTTCGAGTCTTTTTCATATGTTCGTTCCCTTCATATCTAAGGACTAAGACATTCCATATTTCCTTAGCATTAGAAGAATCTGTGAGAGATAAGACAATTGACTCATGAATTGAACTTAAGATGGTATTCATAGCATTATCATTAGTGTACTTAAGTTATTTAGATTCTTTAGTAAGGGTAACACCATCTAACTTATACTTTGGTATCCAACAATCTTCAATTATTTTCCAAAGTTCAATCAAGCTTAGATAGTTTACCATACACTTTTTCCAAAATGAAAAGTTCTTGCAACCTACTCCAAAGACAGGGAGTTCTTTCAAAATTTCAATTGAGCCACATTTCACAAAATCAAGAACTAACAAGAATTTGATGCTTAGCTAGGTATGAACCTGTGTGCTCTGATACCAATGGTTAGAATTAGGGTTGGGCTTAAAGCGCAAGACTAAGGTCAATTAACAATGCGGAAGCATTTTCAATCAATAATTTCAAATTAAAGCTTTTATACCTTAATCACCTAGCCAAGAATTTAAGCAAGCAAGTTCTTAGAAGTAATAGAGCAAATCACAAATCAACAAAGAGCAAAGTAATAAAGAGTGAGAGCAAGAGAGAGAGAGAGAGAGCAAAAGCAATCGAGAGAAAAAGAGAACACGCTATGTAACGTGGATCGACCTATCAATCAACTAGGCCTATGTCCACGGGTCTCCCGGAACCAAATCTTCATTTCAGGCCGATTTCACTATCAAAACAAGTGTTCTTTACAAAGTGCGGAGCCAATCTTTGACTTCTTCTAAACAAGCAAATCAATATTCGTCTCTTAGACCAATGTATGGGGCAACACCACAATACACGGTTAACGGTCCGATTGACAAAACAATCTAAGACAAAGGATGCACCACTTGACAACACAAATGTGGTGCATAAAAGGCTAAAGTCTAGCTAAGGGTTTGTTCTCGGATTGACAATAAGACAATAGATACTATCATAATGCTCTCTAGTTTAGGTAACTGAAGGAGAATGAAATTAGGCTTTTTGATGTGCTCAATTTGATGCTTGGAAGCTTGTGGGGGGTGTTTGATACCTTGTTGCTTCGTCTCTGCTTCATTTATACAGGCTGGGCACTTCTTGGGATCTTGAAACATCCAAATTCGTCTGTAGCGTTATAGGAATGCCATAATGGTTTAGCTGACCCGTTATAACGGGTTGGCACCTTATCAGAAATGTCCTTCTTATCTTGTGCAGCTGTCTTGTGGGCCAACTTCAATAGGAACCCGTTATAACGCCATATGAACCCGTTATAATGGGTTGCAACATGTTGTAACGCTATGCTTGGCCAGTTCCCTTCTTCTGCATTGTCTCTCTCCTCCTGACCCGTTGTGATGGTTTGGGCACTCGTTATGACGGGTTGCTGACCTGTTGTGACGAGTTGTGAAGTGTTATGGTAACGATGTGCTCTGTTTGACATTGTGAAGCCATATCTTGATGTCTTGAGCATGTCTTGACTTGTCTATAGTATATTTGAGCATTGCTTGAGCATGTGCAACATTAGTTTGTACATGTTTCAACCTGCATCTTCACTAAAACTTATGTGCAAGGTTAGTATTTATTTGTTTTGCAAATTGTCAAACAAGAGATGAGTTTAATCCAACAGCGACTTGTCCTCTCTTTTTTTTTTCAAAAGATGCCTCCTCCCTCAGCAACGAATAAATGATGAATGGGTGAGACGAAGCGCGGCAAATGTCCTCGACAACAAGAAGAATGGTAAAATGCTAAAAGATTTTGCAAATCGGCAAATATGAATAAATTGTTTGAGACAACTGAGGAACATCTCTTGATTGTAGTTGATATTGTTGTTTCTCCAATCTTCCATCATCCTTGCGTGCTCTAGTTGATCAATTCGTCTTTGAAGGGCATTTGCCTGCTTCTGAAGCCGATTCCACGTGAGTCGGTTTATTTGGTCTTCAAGATCATCTCCTCATTGTTGAAGTAGAGCCAAAAAGTTCTGCTCATAACCTCTGTACATATCTTGCTCTTAAAAAGGATAAGACATGGTGAGATCCAAAATATATTTTTAATATATAAAATATAAGCAAGTAAGATACAAGCCTAGTCCTAACTACTAAATTTTAAAATCAATAAATACCGTCGCTGGCAATAGTGCCAAAAAGCTTGATGCGAATTTATCGTGCTAATAAAATGCCTTAAATAATTTGGTCACAAGCATATGAACTAGTCGGGTAGTATTTGGAGTGTCGAATCCATATGGACAACTTGATTTACTAATCCTAAAAATGTTTACTAGTCTAAGCAATCAACAATGATTTAATTGGTTCTGAATTTAATTAAAAACTAAAGAGAAGTTTGCTACTTTAGGAAACTTGATTTAATTAAAGATATAGTTTATCAGATTTCAACTGTGCACTTGGTCATTTATCTACTCGATTTACATAACTTAATTGGGATTATTGTTAAGGGCATGAGAAATAACGTTCGATATTAAACTCAATCTCTTGATTTAGCACCATATCCAAATCATAATCAATATCACCATTTTGGTACTTAACCGACATGACCCGAATTCATTAAGCGTGAATTGATCAATTCAGTACTTATTAAACATATGTCTCATTTCGGTTCTTAATGTGACAATTAATACCAAACTAATCCAACCCCTAGATCGCCGCTTCATCTTTTGATACTTGACTTAAACCTAGCATAATTCTGATTTTACGTGTTTCACAATTCAATTTTGCAATTAAAATTCTAAAACTCTAAGATTAACAATAATAATTCTCAGAATCATATAACAACAATCAATCAAACGTTATAAGAAATAATCCGAGTAAATAAAATAACAAATTTCGAGTTTACACCTTCAAACTCAGAAAGAGTGCTACTCACTCATGACAGAAAGAAAAATAAAGAGAATAAAAAAAATACAACAGTACAAATCACGAAGAGAGAAAGAGGAAAAATAAACCGAAGTTGAGAAGAATCGCGTCGAATTTCTCCGCAATCTATCCTCGAACTCTTGTAGATCTTCAAACATCTCTCCTTTTTTTTTCCTAAACTCTCCCTTTATTTCTGAATAAAATTCTCTCTCCCAAAACAAATCCCAAATGTCAAGCATGAAGTATGTTCAGAATCAGAGGTCTATTTCAATTCAATTACAAATTTTAAATTCAAATTTCTTCAAAAGTTGTCAAAAGCTGCTCAAAAAATCGCCTGAGTTATCCTAGAGGGAAGCTGGTGTAATTGCGGCCCGCAGCACAAGTGATGCGCCATGCAGCCCAGCGCAATTGCACCCCACAACAAGGATGTTGCAGCCTGCAACAAAGTTTCGCTCCCCTTGGAAATTCCTGAAAAATCGGCCAAGTAGAGGGCGATGTGGACTATGCTGCGCCCCGCAGCAACATTGTTGTGGTCTGTAATGTCGCCCTGCTACACCCCGCAACAATTTTGCTTCGGCCCGTGATTCCCCTTGCTATGCCCCGTACCAATTCTGCTTTGGTCCGCAATTCTGGTGTATGAGCTGAAGTTTGGCTAAGTAATGTTCCGTGACTCCGATTTGCGCTATGTCTGTCTCGTTTTCTTCCTTTATGCAAATAAAACAATTTGATAGCAATAACTCAAATTTTTAATGAAAAATAAAGGAAATTTAATTCAAAGTCTTACAATATTTGGTAAATTTGCAAGGATAACTCTAGGTTTTTAATATATAATTTGTGTTTATCAGGTGTAGAGAAGGTGAGATAAAGAGAAAAATTGAGCACCCGCTCGTGAGCGTAAAATGAGAGAGGTGAATAAAGGTGCGAGGAGGTGGACGGGGAAGAAGTCCTTAGTTAAGTTTTGGCAAACTTTGTCCCCTTTGAATCGAGGGGTGATAATACGACACCTATGTCTGTTCTCTTCCCTTCTTTTTCCCTCCCCTTCTTTTTATTTTGAACTTGGAAGCACACCGTCAACATGTATGAAAGCAAATTTTCTTCTTTTAAAACTCATTTAAGCAAGGACAGACTGATCCAGAATTTCCGTCAGAGGAGCAAGATCTATATTTTTTCAGGAGGCAAAATGAGACACAATTTTAAATATACATGATTATTTTACAAAAAAAATTGACAAATCAAATAAATACAACATTATTTTGTAAAAAATAAAATTCGGTCCCCTGGACCTACCTGCATTTATGTGAGGTCATTACATTTCGTATGGTAAGAAAAACACACATAAATAAGAAAAAAGAACTCTCGATATTTAACTAAATTGCAAAAAGCTTTTGCTCATTAAGGAAAATAAATTGTCGAATCTTGATTTATGAAAAATAAAGTTTGAACCAAATTATCTATCCAAGAATTTTTCAGAGAGTTTTTCAAGTGTTTTTTTAGTAATAAATAAAAAAGTAAAATCCAAAAACTTTGACCACAAAATCATGCTTCAATTGACCAGTAAGAAGATATACCTAGTCAAACTAAGAATGTGATTTTACTAGTAGCTTTTGACTATGAAAGTTTCATGAATTACAAACGACGACTACCTTTTCCATATACAACTAGAAGGCTAGAACTTGCCCCCCCTCGAAATTTTTTTTACAAAATTGTTTAGTGTATTTGTGCGATTTGTTGAAATTTTTTGCGAAATAATCATGTATTTTTTAAAATCTGTGTTATTTTGTCCTCCTCTGAAAAAAAATTATGAATCTTGCTCTCCCCTGACGAAAATCCTGAATCCGCCCCTGACTGCTCGTGTGCTATCCTATCATATACGTGGTCCATTTATGCATAAATCATGGGACCTGGCGTTTGTTTACCAGTCTCACACCAAATCAGATCTTTTACCGCGCAGCACAGATCTTTGATTTACATCGAAATTCGTACAAGTTAAACTTTGTAATATCAGATTTTTCTGAATCAAATCTTAACCGTCCGTAGTTTACAACGCAGAAAATCATAAACGTTCGTTAGTGCTGCGCGTGACAGAGAATCCGCTTCCGTCTCACACAGCCCATAAAAAAATCTAGATCAAAGGAAGACATGTACCATGCGGAGACCCAACCAGAAATCGCCACGTAATCAAGGTTTGATTTGTTTGGTGTTTGCTCTTTGGCGATTTAACCGCCATATCCAGACTGATGCTAATATTCGAGAGCGAATCCTCTACCGCGCGGTACCGACGAACCGCTCAGATTTACTGCGCTGTCAGCTACGGACGGCCCAGATTTGATTCAGAGGGGTCTGATATTATAAAGTTTAGCTTGCACGAATCTTGATGGAAATTAAAGGCCGAAATTTGCTGCGCGACACGCACAGTGACGGTGCCGCGCGTTAGAAGATCTCGTTTGCTAATATTCTAGAATGACACTTGCTGTATCAACGCGAATTTCCTGGTTTTCTAATAACGCCATCTTTAGAGGTTTGACTGGTGAATTGGTGATGCTGAGATGTAATGGCAGTTGTGCCTGCATGCTTGTGTTAGTTATCTTGAACCCTTTTGCAAATTCACAGTACTCAGTTATCGACTTGACGGAATTTTAATTCTTATCACAACATTTAATTAATTATTAATGGTCATTAAGAAATACTTACCCTCTAAAGAAATTCTTATCAATATCATTTTCATAATTACTAAAAAATTCTGACTGACTGGAAACACTTTATTGATCAATGCTTAACATATTCTTATCATCTGAAATACATCAAACGTAATAAGTTAAAAAAAGTTTTATTTATCTCAATACAAATTATTTATTCATATGTGTATCTAATTTAGTTATCACGTGGATTTTATTTGAGATATTTGTTAAAAACTTCTTCTTATTGTTTGTTCGAATTAATTTAGAACGTTATCAGAAAAAATGATCTTAAATTATAATGTTAGCAAAATATTATGTTGAATTTATTGTAGTCAGAATAAATGAGAACTTGATTGTTCTGAATAATTAAAATTCACTACATTTTACATATGTTTAATCACCTTATTGGACTTCCATTTCTAAAGATGTGCTGGCGGAGCATCTGAACTATCAAAGACCTTCCTATAAATACAAGCATAGATCTCAAAATTTGTCAAACAGAGAAAAGGCCAAAGGTAGTACCGTAGTAGCCGAACGAAAACGAAGAAGGAAAAGAAGAAAACACTCGAACACCTTAAAGTGATGTCAGTCGCGATTCCTACATCGCCGTCGCCGGCGGCGTTCTCTTCCCCTGAAAATACAACTCTAACTTCGCCATTTCGCCGTGGCGTCGCCACTATCCGTGCATCTCCTCCTCGCGCAATAATGTTTGGTCGAGACGAGTTACCTCCCAAATCGAGTTCTCTGAGCATGAATCAGGTTAATACGAAGAGGAAAAGAGCTCTATTGATCGAGATCCCGACGAAGAATGCGAGAAAAAACATTTTGGCGACTGGGGAAGAGTTGAGATCGAATGGGAGGAGAGAGGTGTTAGATGAAGGAATAGGGTTTGCTGTTTGTAGTAAGAGGGGGAAGAAGAAGAACCAGACGGAAGATAGATATCTCTCCATGTCGAACTTCAAGGAAGGCGAGAAAACAGTACGTCTTTTTTCTTTTTTTCTGATAAGAACTTCTCCACTTTAGTATGCCTTTACCAGTGGATAAAAATTTGCTAAGTAAAATTTACAGTGCTTATTTGTTTTACAAAACCAATAAGACATGGTTGTACCTGGTCCGAATAATTGAACATACCTGGCATTTTGGCATTTGATTATTGAGATATGTTTTAGGAATTGGGTTAAAATCCTGAAAAACTCGATTTTCAAAAGTGTTAGTAAAACAAGACCAAAGTTCGAGGCTTCGAATTCTCATTCAATTGAATCTGAGTTCCTTTTTGTTGTTTTCTTAGTGAGATTTTAACCTAATCGCACTCTATTTCCTTGTGCTTTAAATTTAGGCACTTTTTGGTGTATTTGACGGCCATGGAGGCAGTGAAGCAGCTGAATTTTGCTCCAAAAATGGTCTATTCATAATGGATGAATTGGAAAAGAGAGAAGGTGAAAGCTCTGAAGCAATAGAAGAAGCTGTGAGGATTGGGTACCTAAGATCAGATAAAGAGTTCTTGAAGGGAGACGCCAAAGGAGGAGCATGTTGTTTGACAGCCTTGCTTCACAATGGCAATCTTGTAGTTTCTAATGCCGGCGACTGTCGTGCAGTTCTGTGCAGAGGTGGCCAAGCTGAGGCTCTTACCTCTGATCATAAGCTGTCTCGGGTGGATGAGAGAGAACGAGTCGAGCAACTTGTAAGTTCACTTTTATTAGCTCTTTACATTTTCATTTACACTGTTTAGTCATGTATGTGTCTTTTCTTTACAATATATTATTCAATTACTGATAATATTTTTGTTACAGGGTGGATTTGTGCACTTACTGAGAGGTATCTGGCGTTTGCAAGGCTCACTGGCTGTGTCAAGAGGAATTGGGGATAAGTTTTTCAAACAATGGGTTACACCCGAGCCCGAAACCCGTACTATCAGGATAGATTCTGAAACTGAGTTCTTAATTATGGCTTCTGACGGCCTATGGGATAAGGTGTGTTTTACCATTTGATACACTTGATTGTTGTACAATTTGTTCCATTAAATGTTTATTTGAATCTATATCTCTTGAATGATTAGATTGGTATTCATATCTTTTCTAGTATTTTTCTACTATGGGTTAATCTTGACCAATTATAATCTAGCTACTCCAAAATGAGTTACTGAGCTGGACACTGCCCTAATTATTACAAAAGAAAATAATATATATTGACAAAGTAGAATATGGATATTCTTTGTATTGTTGTATTGTGCTTTTGGAATTCATCTTGGAAGTTCAATAAGTTGGTGGCCAATATACATGTCTTCAAACTAAATAGAAGTCGTCTTTGAAACAGCTCTGTAATTTTTATTGAACTTTCTGTTTCAGGTTAGCAGTAAGGAGGCAGTAGATATAGCAAGACCATTTTGCATGGGCCTCAACGCAAGTACTTCTCTACAATCTGCTTGTAAAGAACTCGCAGATCTTTCCATTACACGAGGCTCTTTGGATGATGTTAGTGTTATGATAATCCTTCTACAACAGTTTGCTACAGTTCAATGAGTTTTCCATTAAACGAGGCTCATCAGTTCACTATGACTGTTAATCCAGAGCACGTAGAGCCAAACTAGATTAGGAAGTTTTGCCTGTTTAAAACTTGTATAGTACTAACAGATAGGTACAATTGGGACAAAATCAATTACAACTCTTCTGGCAAGACTTTTGGTGATCTTGCAAGCATGATAAAATATTTGTAAATAGTTGATGATTATATATTGTTCTATTGTCTTACCAGTTGATAGCTGTATGCTGTATTCTGAGCATTAGTAGTAAGAAAGAAGTATTTAAAATTTACTTGAAACTCTCTTTCCTTCTTATTTATTTAATGTTTCTGTATCAAAATATAAACAATAATTGCATGGTATAGTCAGGATGCTTCTTCTCAATTTGCTTATGAGGTGTATTTAACCGAATATAAAATTGATGTATCTACATTTTGTATCCAAATGATACACTTTGATGGTCCAAGTATTTTGAAGTTGAATTCTATGTCAGGTGTACTTCAACTATTTTACATGCATTCACACAAATTTCAAAGTTCAATAGACGATTCAATTAGAGGTGGTAAATCGGACGGGTTGGACGGGTCGGGCGGGTCGGGTTCGGGTCGGGCGGGTCGGGTCAGTTTGACTAAAAGATTATCGGGTCACGAGTCTGATCAGGTCGAGTTGGGTTGGGTCTCGGGTTATCATGCGTTGGTATTTGTCGGGTTCGGGTCTTTCCGGTTCGAGTCGGGTCGGGTTTCAATTATCTAGTTTCAGGTATTTCTCGAGTTTCGGGTCTTTCGGGTTCGGATCGGATCGGGTTTCAATTATCTAGTTTCAGGTATTTTTCGGGTTTCAAATATTTCAAGTTCGAATCGGGTCGGGTTTCAATTATCTCATTTCGAGTTTCGGGTCTTTCGAGTTCGAAAAGATTATCGGGTCACGAGTCTGATCAAATCTGATCTAGGCTTTCATGGATAATCTAGTCCAGACATGTTTAAAATAATACAAGAATGTAGTTCTTATGACAAAAAGATTAATTAATGCTTTACAATTCAGATAACAAATTATTAATATTTATAATTTATGCATGGATCTGACACCCTAAATGAATTGAATGTCGGATCATCTGATCTCAAGTCTCTGACCTGTTATGTTCAGGTCAAGTCGGATCGAGTATCAGGTCATCTGGTGTCGAGTCATCTCATATTGCGGGTCATGTCGGGCCAGGTCAGGTTGGCGTGTCATGTGAACTCGGGTCATTTCGGGTTTCAGGTCATGTTGGTCCAGGTTGGGTCAAATATTGGATCATCTGATCTCGAGTCTTTTCGGGCTTCCGGTCATGTCGGTATGGGTCGGGTCAGGTCAGGTATCGGGTGATTTGATGTCGGGTTTTTTCGAGTTTCGGGTCATATCAAATCAGGTCGGGTCGAATATCGGGTCATTTGATGTCGGGTCTTTTCGGGTTTCAGGTCAATTCAAATCGGATCGGGTCGGATATCGGGTCATCTAATGCCAGGTTATTTTCAAATTTCGGATCATATCGGGCTACTCCAAATCGGACGAGTTTGTCAGATCCGATCGAATTCTGGCACCTCTAAATTCAATGTATGTGAACTTGTGAAGTAGTTGAAGTACTTCACCGACTATTTACTCTTTAAAGTTAGGTGGACAAAATGTACTTGCCAATGGAAGAAATTTTGATTCTTAGAAAGTTCATGAGTGAGAAATGATTGGGATCAGTCTATCAAAATCGCGCACATCTAGTCTTTTTGGGTGGTTGGTAATGTCATCCCGTAAGTGTAAAAAAAAATTCATTGAGAAAGGCGATTGTATCATGATTCATGTTCCATTAGATTGTGCTGTTGAAATGAAAAGGAAATAGAACGAAAAAGGAGAGAAAATGGAAAGGTTACAATTTTTACATTCAAAATTGAAGGTGACAAAATATCAACGAAATCAATAAAGAATACACTCTCTTCCAGTCTCTAACTTATTTTAACCCTCTTTAGTTTTAAACTCAGAAGCAGATACTTTTTGTATCTTTCCTTAGACCCTTAATATAAAAACTTGCAACAATCGTACTGACACGAAAGTTGCGTGTCATAATCAATTAAGCAACATTCCAAAGCATTGACATTTTTTCGCACGTGCTGCACAGGGTATGTCCTTATTGCAGGTAGTGTACTAAAAAAATATTTCTTTTTTTTTTTGTGGGGGGGGGTTCAGTATGAATAATCTTACAAATAAAAATGATTATGAGCTTAATAAAATACTACTTTCGAAGAAAATGAAGGCATGCATGTGAAGATACAGAGTGTCCAAAGGGATATGAATGTGATTAAAATGCATATGTGATATGTGAAGAAAATGACAGCTCGGCAATATTTAAATATTTTGAAGTTCCGCAAGCAAGAATAGTGTGTTCCTACACTGCAATATGCATTTACTCAGAACTCTATACCAAAGTTTACAATCTAGATCATCATACTCATCTCTTAAGAAGAGAAAAAAAATAAATTACAATATCAAGCTCCCATTTCTGAAATAAAGCATCACATCTATTGGCATAGTTCTCTCTATATATCAGGTTAACAACAACATGCATCTATAGGATTGCTTACAAAAATACAGGGGCCATAACTAGTGTTATTGTAGCAAGCATTTTTATGAGAACATGAATTGATGGTCCTGCTGTGTCCTTGAATGGGTCTCCAACTCTACAAAATATAAATTATTCCAAGTTACTTCACATTTTAAATAAAGACCCATACATGAGAACTGAACCAATCAAATTTGGCACTGCCACGCACACAAAGTGCCTCAAGCACAAATCCGAAAAAATATAAATAGAACTTAAACAGCATCACCAACTGGTGCTGTTCCAGTAGCGACCAACCATTAAACAAACAACAGAGGATCCAAGGTCACAATTCATAACAAGTAGTGGGTATCTATTTTCGCGTAATCTGCAGCCATGTACAAATGCAAGAAAGGGGCTGATAATGACTATACAGAAGTACCAACCCTATAAGCTCCTATGATTGCTTCAAAAAGAGGGATGCCAGTATAAGATCAATAGCAATTCAGGAAAAAAAGGGGTCTGGTGCAGAATTTTGGTGATCCTACTATAGTGGGCAAAATTATTTCACAAAAATGAAGAAAAGAAACTTACGTGTCACCGGTGACAGCGGCCTTGTGACAGTCACTTCCCTTGCCCCCAAGGGCACCTGTCTCGATGTATTTCTTTGCATTGTCCCAGGCACCACCAGCCGTGTTCAAAAACAGCGCCATGAGAATTCCAGCAACTGTAGCGAACATAAGCATTGAGGCAACCACTTTCGCCCCCAGCAGGGGCTGGTTGGTTATATTGCCCAAAATTCTGAAGGTAAACCCTGTAAAACAAGGATGTACAATCATCAGCTGTATAGATAAGTCAGAGCTGATGTAGTAAATTATGCCGAATTTGAAATATTATTTTGAAACAAGGACACAAGTGTTCTCATTGTGACAATTTTTAACTGCTTTTATTTCTAAGTTATTTAAGATAGCAATAACATCCTCAATACCTTTTTTGAGTATTTCTTACAATAAAAAAGTAAAGTCCCCTTGGCATTTCCCACATGTACTACAAATATATAACAATAAATAAAAAGAAACTAGAATGACAAATAAATCATCATGTTGTCATCCTGACTTTCCGACATTAATGAGTGGGTTTATGTCAGGCCAGATATTTTTTTCTGTTTTTCTATTTAAATGCTGAACCAGCATAAACTGAACGGTTGCTATCAGTAACTAAAAAAACAAAAACAAAACGAAATAACAAGGATAACACATACCGATAGCAATAGGTGAAATGATGGCCAGAGCACCAGGCTTTATCATTTCCCTCAGAGATGCAGATGCTACAATAGCAACACACCGGCTATAATCAGGCTTCTCTTTATAATCCTGGATAAAAGAAAAATCCCTATTCAGCACATGTATACTTTTAGAAGGAATATATCCAAGTTTTTTCTTTTTATGAGGTACATGGTAATTTCATGAAACTTCTTTTCTAGAGAGTTTGCATGGAATTATTCTAGTTAGTAAGTCGATGAACAGTAAATTGTACTGTAGTATTACCATTATTCCAGGTCTCTCGATAAATTGTCTTCTTACTTCATTAACGACCTCTTGAGCAGTTCTGCCAACAGCGGAACAAGCCCAACCACTAAATACAAATATAAGCATTGACCCTAACAAGCCTCCCACAAAAACTTCTGGTACTGCGATATCAACCTGTAAAATTATTGCAAATAGTTTTTCCAGTAACTTAAATAGTGTGCTCCTCAACTGGCTTACTGAGCTTTTTATTGAAGTAGTCTAAGGTTGTTTGTATCAGAAGCCTCCTATAAATCAACTAGCCATTTGACTATGAAATGGCACCTTTTGATCCCATATACCAGGCATAAGGTTCTAGTAAACTTACTGGTTTAGATATTAGGGACGATGTTATCTTTGATGAGAATTATTCAAATTAATTGAGATAAGTGCAACAAAACAAGATGGTGATAAATAGGAAGAACTTCAGGTAAGGATAATGTAATAGCTCTATTCCAGTACTCTGCTTATCATGGCTCATACATGTAGCGTCAGTTAGCACCGATCAGACGATTGGAATTCTGCCAGAATTAATCAAGATGGTGATAATTGAAGTACCTGCTCAAAAGGCACACGAGCAAATGATGCCACCTCATCCATGTACGCACTGAACAGTAGGAAAGAAGCTAGTGCAGCTGAGCCAATTGCAAAACCTTTTGTTGTGGCCTTGGTGGTGTTACCGACAGCATCTAGAACATCCGTAATTTCTCTGACACTTTCCGGCTGGCACAAAAATATCTTTTGATTACTATAATGTTGCCAAAAACAGTTTACCGACCTAGAACTTTAATTATGAGCTTAATCATGAATTGCTTCCCAGTACAACAAAAGGGCAGAAGGTTGCATCTGTGCGAAAAATAGTAAATATCACTATATAATCATACCTGTTGACTCATCTCCACAATCCCACCGGCATTATCAGCAATTGGACCAAACATATCCATGGTCAACACATAGGCAGCAGTGCTTAGCATCCCCATCGTGGCAACAGCTGTGCCAAACAAGCCCCCAGTCGGGTTGCCACTCTCATCCATCAATCCCGAGCTGTGCCCCAGCCAATAGGCTGACACAATAGCCACACTTATGACAAGCACTGGAAGAGCTGTCGACTCCAGCCCAAGGGCAAAGCCAGCAATTATGTTGGTGCCGTGGCCAGTAGAACTAGCAAGGGCAAGGGTTCTGACCGGCTCATGCTTGTAATCAGTGTAGTATTTTGTGATCCAAACAAAAGCATATGCAGTAATTATGCCAACTAAGCCACACAATGCAAAGTTGAGCCAGGCTGAGGGGGCTTGTTCTGTGTAGAGAAGCCACCGAGTTGACTGGTGAAGAAAAGGAATGGTATGAACATCACTTTGAAGATAAAGTTGATGCAATAATTAGTTTAAATTTATTCGTTCTTTCAATTATTCTACTTTTCCTTTTCATATAACCATCTGAACTTGGTATTTCCAATATCTGGTAGTTCATGCACCCACCCAAACATTTTCCACTAAATTCAAAATTTATAGTTTTGTGATTAGTTGCTAAAACTTTTTTGTAGCTAAGATATTTTTGTATCTAAGCTTAATGTCATTCCATTAGGTAGTAAATATGACGAAAATGATATGTTCCAATAATATTGCAGCAGAGAGTCAAAACTGATATTAGCTAGCAACTTGCTTGTTCCACAATTTGATGAAAAGAATAAATGATCTAGGCATTCCTCATATTAGCTAGCAAATTGGAAGTCTTACTATTTGATTGTAAAAGCAGAAAGCTTACATTGTCAATGGGGAAAAAAAGAGGAATAATAAATCAATAATTTAATTAGTTCAAATATAATAAACCACTCTTGCATTGAAAGATAAATAACTCACCACACCGAAGGCAAGAACCGCGAGCCCAATTGTGATAGAATAGCCCTTTTGTAGAATGGTCATTGGATCTTCAATGGCACCAAGTGATCCAGGATCACGAGTTCCCCTTATAGACATTATCCCAACTGATGAGACCACCAGGTCAAAAGAATGAACCACCAGCGGAAAGAGAATAAACCCAGATGGATCTGAAATGACAGTTTTAGTAATCAGATGAAGAATTTGATGTAAATATTATAATGTAATGTATTACAAAATATTTTTATATTTGTGGATATCCTAGTTGATGTAACTAAGTTCAAACTTCAGGTATAATCAACTAAATAACATAAACTACTTTCCAAAAAAATGTTGCCGAATGGCCGTCCTTGGGTGTCAGTAGCGAGTAAGAAATAGAAAGTCAACACAGCATCAGTAATAAACTTTTAGAATCGAAAATAAGTTGTAAGAGAACAAGGTACAAGCAGAAAACAATGAATATAGTTGGTATTGAACTCATACGAATCTCTTAACTTACCATCAATTTTACATTTTTGAGCCATTGTTCCACCGAGAATCATGGCACTAATTATCTCAGCTGCAATGCTCTCAAAAAGATCAGCACCACGGGCTGCACAGTCACCCACATTGTCACCAACCTAGAATTTTCAAATGAAGTTCCATGAGATGATTTCAGTATTTGACTCTTTCGACTTTTGACAAGTACAAGAAAAAAGGATTATGCTGAAATATTCTCCCTAGAGCTAGAACTGATCGTTAAATAAGGGGAGAAACAGGTATTTTAGACGTGATTTTGAATTTACAAAATTGTACAAGAAGCAGACTCAAAGTGATGTAGACTAGTCATCCCTACAACGGAAATGAAAATGATTACAAGTAATCACCAGGTCTGCAATAACAGCTGGGTTACGCGGGTCATCTTCAGGAATTCCTTGCTCCACTTTTCCAACAAGATCAGCCCCCACATCAGCCGCCTTGGTGTAAATGCCACCACCTAACTGCGCAAATAGAGCCACAAAGGAGGCACCAAAACCATACCCAACAAGGAGAAGTGGCACTGCATTCAAATTAAAGGGGGGAAAAGTGATGTTGCCTAGGTAGTATTAACAAAGTGAAACAGAGAAATGCCTCAAAGATATATAGAAATCATTACAGTCTGTAACACTCATGGAGCCAGGAGAGTCAACATCGAGCCAGTAATAGAAAGTTGCATATAGAATGGCCACACCAAACACAGCCATGCCAACAACAACAATTGCGGAGAAGCCACCAGCACGAACAGCAATCTGTCTCCGCATTATAATTAACACAGAAAATTATAAAATTTGACTTCATCCAATCTTATGAGCTTAATAAAGCAGACTTAAAAAATTTGTAAACCACACCCTTTAAAAGTTATTCCAGTAAATGTAGGACACCACCACTTTTGGTCCTTGGCACCTGATATCTTATATTGTGAAGAATGGATGCTAATTCTACAAAATTTCGCAATTCTGGTTCTAACTATAATTAATTTGGTCATATTTGAGGGTTTGGCACAGAGATTCAATAAACCTGTAATGCTTCTCTTGCAGAACGGCGAGCAGCGCTAGAGACCCTTACATTCGCTCGAACAGACACCCACATACCAACATAACCAGCAACTCCTGAACAAAGAGCTCCTAGAAGGAAAGCTGCAACCGTTACAAATGCCGATGATAACCTGCACATTAATTAATATTTGTTAGTTCACTAGGTAACTGTGGCTTAGCAACTCTATTGTGCACCTAAGCCTAGCATAATCATCCTCTGATTCTCAATTCACAAATATATGCCTAAATTTTGATCCGATGTATATAAACTTGCCAGCCTTTGTGCAATTTGATAGTCAAGAACCAAGGAAAAAACAATAAAGGTTGGCCAAACTAGACAGATAAGAAGCTGGTTGGTACACAACAGTTCAGACAAGCACAAGATCTGACCAAAAGGGTATTAAAATCCAGTATTACAGGACAAACATGCACGCGCAGAGAGAGAGAGAGAGAGGGGGGGGGGGGGGGGGGGGGGAGACAGACCTTCCAATGCCTGACGCCTCTTGTTGTGGGGTGGGGGTGCGAAAGAGGTATATGCTAAGGATAACAAGCGCCAAAAGAAAAGCCATCTTGGAGATGGTACCATATTGCGTCCTAAAGAATCCTTCAGCACCATCCCTTATGGCATCTGATATCTACAATTTTAAATTAAAAAAAGTATAAATCCATATAACATATTTGACATAGCACAAAAGCTAGTGAAGTAATCCTATTGCAATCATCCACATGACATATTTCCAAGAAAACCTTAGCAAAATGCGATCATAGAAAGGAGTGTATGTAACAATGATGAAGAACCAGAAGGATCTTCTATCTAATAAGATTCAATTCAAAATTTGCAAAAAAGAGCACTAAAGCAATTTGAAACTTGCATCCGCATAATTAAATATTTAATTGAGGTTCCAAGTATGATGGTATTGTTCAATGTTGAGGTTTTCCTCAAACATATAAAAAGAAATGAATTAACAATAAGCCAGTCTGTTGAATGGATAAAAAATGCATCATAGAAACAGATGCAAAAACATAATAACTTGGTGTACAAGATACCTGAGACATTTCAGGAGGACCCTCATCCTTTGCAAGAACCCATTTGGTGAGATAAACTGAGAAAAGGAAGCTGATTATGCAGATCGAGAAAACAAAGACAACAATTGGTGAAGTTCTAGCTCCTACATAGAACACTCCGGAAAAGATCACAAACAGAAGGATTGCTAAGAACCGCAGGTTAATTCGTCTCAAAATCCGGAAAATCTGCAAGGAACAATGTGCCAGTTAAAGAAATAACTCAGCTGAGGAAAAAAAGAAACAAACTACAAGCCTAAATTAGGTATGTTTCTATTAAAGGAGATCTATTTAATCGAGAAATTGATATTTGCAAGTGTTGTTTAGGTAGTATGAGTTATACTTTGTGTAGATTAGCAATTTGGCATCATTTTACATTTGCAATTTTCTTGATAAATTACTTTGAACTATACCAGAGACTGCACTTCACACTGCGACATTCACAGAGGCCAATGGTAAAGTTACCTCCTGAGGTAAATAGGTCATAGTAGATCCAGTTCTCATATATATCCTACAGCAATGCAGGGATTCATCAACCAATAAGGCAGCATCTAACTTCTATCAGGACTGAGGTTTCGTGCTTAACACCTCGGATCCCCAACATTTGCAAGGACACTAACGAACACAGACAACTAAAGAAAAGAACAAAGAAGAGGGGATATTAGACACGCTAGTAGAAGTAAATTGTGAGCATACCAATGGTGA